>VYZW01018304.1:25962-76570 GCA_013401315.1 Balaeniceps rex | reverse complement strand
AATTGCCTTACTTGTCTTCTGGATGTGTACAAGGGTGAATTATACCATTCATATCCAAATACAGGTTATCAAACTCCACCTCGTTAGGGTTAGGTTTGCTTGTATCAATTGGAGCCTTGACGCCATTGCACTCTTTAGCCTGTGAACGCAGCCAAAACAAATACTTCAGTACTTGATTAGAGAAGTATCGCAAATAACCAANTTGATTAGAGAAGTATCGCAAATAACCAACAGACATATTAATGTGCAGGCTCATAAAAGCTTTTTTTTTTTTCCAAGGGGAGTAGGAAAAAAAGATAGCAACAAGCTACCCACATGAAGATGCATGCTTACACTATTAGAATAGCACCCTTTTTTTTTTTTAAAGATGCTTATACACTAGCACAACTAGAAGATACTATGATGAGTTACAGCAGAGTTGGTTCATTTCTGTTATCAGCATGCATTATAAACAAGAAGTTTCCATACCTCATATTATTCAAGAAAGCAATTCCTTCTACTGCCAGAACCATACTGACTCCCTCAAAATTTAGCAAAGGGACTTCAAAGTTTATAATATGATGCTATAACTTTTAATATGATTCTATAACTTTTACACGATAACCAAGAAGTATCAAAATCTTTCTACTTTAAATGCTTAGTTCCCCAGATCGACACATCCAAACAAACTTGCACCTCTGCCTTTTCTCACTGCAATCCGATATTTAAGTCATATGCACAACTGGGGGAGGCAGGGCAGTAAAAGTGATTCACCTATAGCTGATGACATGACAAGCTTCCCAAAGTGTATCAGCACATGCTGGTGAGCAAAGGGCAACGAGACTTAACTAGAAAGAGGCCTTTTCCCAGATTCCTCTACACAAAGAAAGGAGATCCTTTCAGATCCCACCAGCCAAACCTTCAATTTGGGTATATATGTATTACTTTTCTTGCTGACTATCAAATGCACCGAGATGCTCAAACCTCTGGACTCTTCAACTCCTGCCTCTGAGTTTGTCTGTGGGTATATTTGAAATGCTAAATAAAATCCAGTCCTCACCTTCCACTTCTGCAAATAAGTAAACTTTTGACTCTAATACTTCACCTCCTCTACATCAGCATTTTTTCTGCTGCCAGGCTGCTGCCTAATGATCATGAAACCCAGGCCACAGTGCAGACAGTAAACTCGATGCTAAGTTATAATCAACCTTAACCACCTATAGCCACCTATGTTCCTGTACTTCTTTGACATTCTCAAACACTTATGACAAGCTATACAAAGTACACCCAGAAGTACAAAGAAAACAAATCTCAACTGAACTGGAAGTAATAAGTAATCCCACGTTATTTTGCCTATGCTGTCATGTCAATGACAAGTAACTGCCCAGGTAAAGAGAACAATCTCTCTAATCAGCCCCAGGACAGAGATCAGAGTTGGCACTACAATACCTATCTAAAAAAAAAAGACCTCATCCCTTTCTCTCAAGCTGTCAAAGCAAGCAGTTTTGAAACACTGGTGAGTGTTTCAGAGAGTGGCTCCTCTACAAAGTAGATTACCAACCATGTTCAATTTTGTTTCCTCACCATATGGTCTTTTTTTTTTTTTAACATATAAACCACTGATTAAACACCAACAGCATCAGTGATGGAAGAGACATGAGCTGATCAAGCAAAAGTCAAATGTATTTTCAGAGAAATTATGACTGGAAAGGGTTTTAACATCACAAAGTTGGAATGAAGAGTACTCTTGAATAACTTGGCGTAAAGCAAAGAAAAAAGCGAATGTCCTGTTATTACGTAAAGGCTATGATCACAGCATTACATGAGACAGGAGGGAAAAATGTGATACTACTGGTCCCCTGATCCATGTGAAACTTATCAGTAGCTGATGAACAAGCATCAAGCCCTTCCTCTGAACTTTTATTTGCAGACTTGCTGCTTGCTACTCTTTCAATGAGTTTCCCACATCTCTTATACAGAGCTCAATCAATCAGATTCAAAAGGAAAAACTTAAGAGATTGTACCATCAACGTTCACACAATTTTCCTGCTTAAAGTAGCAGCGGAACTAGCTGAACTTATCCCACTCTTAAAAGGCAAAAAGTAAAACCTCCAGAGCAAAATAAGTCTTTATTTGGTATTTACATTTTTCAGTTATAGGTGTATGGAATTCCTGCAGGGCAATTTTGTGAAGTCATTTTTAAATAACTGACCACTAAGTCCCTCTATTTCACTTCTTTAAAACAGGTGAAATTTCTGCTAATTCACATCTATCTTACACTATTCACCCAAACTAGTCAAACCCTGACAGATGAAATCTTGACCACTGTTTGCTTCCGTCACTGAACTTTCTAGAACACACACACAACACCCACCTGGCTTTAGCAGAAACTAATTTTCAGGTGCAAACACTGTACTGTAGCTTGCAGTTCTAATGAAGTTACTCTGAGCAACCAAGACCCACAATTTTAAAAGAAGAGTATTCATTCTGGTTTACATCAGATAACAGGACGAGAAGCTTGCCTTGTGTTCTACTTGATCTTTCATCAAACCTCTTGCCAGAGCTAACTGCGACTCAGAAGATATCAAAGGCTTACAACTATGTGATATGGAAAATAAAACTGCCCCGTCACAGATCTTATTTTCAGTCTTGAAGGTAAAGCAAAATAAGTACAATCTCTTTCAGATGGCTTCGAAAGCCATTCAGTTTTCATCTGCATACTGCTATGTCAGCAACTTTACCATTACATCCTCATAAACCTATCAGATTTTTAATGTAACAGCCTTGTAAAAGGTTTAAGTATCTGGGAGTGATATCTCTTGTGATACAACTAAACTGTTCACTTTTAATCTACAGCCTCTTTTGAAACCATTGAAAATAGATCTTCAAATATGATACTTTAGTTGCAGCTTTATTAATTCACATGAATTTGATTAAGAATATTCTCTCCTGGATTTCATATTATCTTCAAGATCTTCCTCTTATTCTTCCTGCTCAGCTTAAGAAGATGATTAATCAGATTTAAGAAAAAGAAATAATCTAGCAAGGTAAGAGAACGAGGATCAACTTTTTAATATTTCAAAGAGACAAGCTACCGGGAGATACAAAATTTCTGATTAGAGAGATTTTTAAGCAATCCTAAAATACACATAGAGCTGATTACATTGTGAGAGAAGTTTAAATTCATCTGCAGTAGGACAAACTACAGCTTCTTGTGCTGTCCTTACTGTAATTGCAACGTGCTCTTAAGTTGGAATAAAGCAACGTGGATGAGGACATCAGGATCTGATACTTCAGTTATTACATATGTCATATTTTTCCTTTTCTTTTAATGAAGAACATTTGCTATTACAAGCTCAATTATTAAAAAAACCTAACACGACATACAATCACAAACTCAGTAAAACCAAAACTATATAAGCCTTTGTTTTGCCTAAACACCAGAGCAGTTTTGATTAAATAAAGATTAATCTAAATGTTTACAAATGTGATGAAAAAGATAAGTCATCTATTCTTAGAGGAAACCGTACTTAATTGTTACAGATTGTAGATATATTTGCTGTTTAAATTGTGACTGCTTTTAAATAGACAGATCTTAAAGCATTACCCAGAAACAGCTGGAGAAGCTTGTAAGACAAAAAAGTAAAACACCCACTTACAGTAAAGACAAAACAGTAAAAGAATCTACTTTATATTGTCAAAACTCTATTTGCACCCTTTTGATCAGAAGAACACTGCTTCAAAACGTCACAACTAAACTTCACCTCGTGGGCTCTCTGCTGTAACTGAGCGCCGAGGCTATCTTGCCAGCGTGGCCATAAATGTGACAGATAACGGATGGAGCTGCTGTCTCCACAGTCTAACTTTTCAGCTGGAATGGATGTTCATTCACCCAAGTCAACCTTGGATGTGATGTAGGAAAGGGGGATTTGGGGGATGAAAGGCTTGGACCGTACAGCCAGTTGTGATGCTGAGTATAAGCAAAAGACCAAACTGTTCATCTTTGCGAGTTCCTCACTTTGGTGAAAAGGGGATAAAGCAAATCAACCGGCGTGAGTTGAAGACAACAGGCAGGATATGTGCACACACCTTCAGACACTAGCTCTCTGAAGATGCACAGCCCCAGCTGGGAGAAGGCAAATGCCATCCCAACAGTCATATGCTCAATAGGTGCAGCTGGCAGAGACACATCGTTCTCCAATTCCGCCCCAATACCCTTGCCACCCACTTTTCCCTGGCAGATGCAATCATGACATAGTGTCCCTGAAAGCCCTCTACACTGGGGGTTACCCAGATCCTCAGAATAGATCACATCAGAGATACAAAAACCAGGCGTTTGGTAAAGCGACCAGAACAGTCGCTGCTAGCTGCCAACAGCTTATTCCAGAGTAAGCATTCATACGAGTGGCTAATAAGCTACACTTGTAAATCCACAAACAGTCTTTTTCTGTAATAGTTCCCCCAGGCAGACAAATCCTCAAATCTCATCTATCCACTGGAGTAAAAAATTCACTTCTTGCAGCTACAGGTAAATAAACTTCACACATCATGCTGAGAGAGGCTAACTGAAACCACAATTGTAATAAAAACAAGAGAGTAACTCACAGTTTTAACTGTGCAACATTAGATCAAGCCAAATCTACGATTCTGTTTCACAACCTGAATCTGAAATGCAAAACCGCCCTGACTGTAACAAGAGCTGAATACCAAAACTGATCTGCCTGCCGTTCGCATACACTGAAACCTTGCTGAAGGCAGGCAGGTAATACATGCAGTCAGAAAAAAAACCAAAACAGTGTCAATACATAATTCTGTCACTTTACTCTCTTTTCCCTTATCTTCTCTACCTTGCCCACACATTTCTACCTTCCTCACAGGACAGTGTTTCCCAAATGTGAGGCACATCTCTCCCAGGGAGGGACAGGAGGTAGCAAAAAGGCAGAAGCCACGGCACATGCTCAGCAGCAGGGATGTGAACTTTCAAAACAGTATTACGAAGAAGAGCAGAACGCAGCTAGTACAACCTGACAAAAGACAATACAAATTATTTGGAAAAGCGTACAGGAAAAACAGTTTGGGAAGTATGAACTCAAGAGTTCGTCTTCTCAGAAAAACTTTGGCTAAGTTAGCCTTGAAGAGAATAACTTGCCGTGTTCACTGCACTGTAAAGCTACCACAGTGCAGCTATTTAAACCCAACGCAAGCCTGTGCTGTTGCTGAAGGGAGACACCCCCATCCTTCCTGTCACCTACCACCTCCTAGTGTGTCCCTTAGGATGGCACAAGCATTCATGTGGCTGCAGTGACAGGCACAAAGGAACCAGCCTACCCGAGAACTGCCTAGCAAAAACATACAAACAAACATCATTTCAGCTCTGTTACTTCCTAGAAAGGGCTCCCCAGATAACCATACAGACCTCAGTGCTGGTGCACGGGAGAGGGTAAATATAAGCCATCAGCTGAAGGCAGTGACAGCCAGCTTAAAGCAATCAACAAACCATATCTACTATGAGTTGTGGGTTAGTGAAGACCACCTGTGGAGTCTAGCAGCTAGGTTGGGACTAAGTCTTCACCAAAAAGCATCTTCTTTTGCTAAGAAAAGCCAGAATTTTAGAGGCTGTCTTTCAAAAAATCAGCTCCTTGTTTGGGTAGGAGATATTTCTCCTATACTAGAGAATACCAGCAATGAGACAAAAAAAGCTGAAGCTGCTCAAGGTTGAAGAGTACAACTACAGGCTTGTTTTAAGTCTTGGATGCGAGCATGATATTCTCTGTTGGTGCACAAAAAAGAAAAATCAGAGTAAAGTATGAAGCTGCAAAAAGACTAATACGTGCAAGAAAAGACTGACAAAAATAATTAACGAGACCTGAAAATGATACAACCAAGAAGTATTCAAATACTATGAGAATGAGAGCCCAAGGAAGTGTACGACCATACGTACACCAGGACATCATTTTAATCTTACATAAAACCGTGCAGTGGCGAAGGGCAGCCCAGTTCCTTCTCAAACGCCTTGTTCCTGCCCTCACGCTTGCACTGGCACCGGCTTTCCCGAGCCCACATCAGGAGCAGGATCATGGAACTGATCCGCTCGCATACAGAGTGGTCTCACGGAGACAGATAAGCTTCCAGACCCACGCGTATTTTTAGCCACTTACGCTTGCATTTCCTTGCTCTTTTCAAGACAGGCAGCTTCACTTTTGTTTTCAGCAAGTCCTAAAGCTTGCTTCAGCTTGTAATTCACAAAAGAAGTTGTTGAAAAGTAGGGACTATGAGGAACATACACAGAAACAAAACAAGAAACAGCAAAGAGCATCCCCACTACTCCCTGTTCACCGTAAGTTTTGCCAAACTCTTCCGTAAAACCTACTCTTTTTGCCCGAAGCAACACAAAGGCGGAGGCCACCGCCCCGGGAAGGGCTCGCATTTCAATGAACGGGCTGAAGACGAGAAAAACTGTAGGAGGAACCCGGTTCCCTGCTCCGAAACCCCCCACTCCTCCCAAGCCGCTGAACCGCTCACGCCCGCGAGTGAAAACCGAGCGGGCGCGTTAAGTTCTCCTCGACACCGGCCGCTTTCACCGAGATTAAAAGCACCCGGTCCAAGAAAACAACTAACCAACCAACCAAAAAAACAACCAAAAAACCCCAAATACCCCCTAAAAAGGCTCCCGGAGCGCCCGCCAGGGCGAAGGGCGGGCTGGAGGCGGCGCGGCACGGCACGGGCAGGCACTGCGTACCGGCAGGTAATGCTTCCCAAACGGCCCTGCCCCCCCCGGGCCCGCAGCGCTCCCTGAGCCCCGGGGAGTCACGGGGCGGCCGTCAGAGGGCCCGTCCCGGGACAGGAGGCGCGGGGGGCGGCCCACCTCACCTTCTCCTCCACGCAGTTGACGATGATGGAGGGGTACTTGCGGCTGAGCCAGCGGAAGAAGGCCGGGACTCCCATAGCGGGCCAGGGGCGCGGGGAGCGGGGGCGGCCGGACCGCGGCTCTCGGCGGCGGCGGCGGCGAACAGCGCTTCCGGGGGCAAANCGCAGGCGCGAGGCAGCCGTGGCGGCCTGAGGGGAGCGGTGGCGCGGCCGCCCTCGGGGCTCGCCCCTGCCCTGCCCTGGGGGGCCCGCCGCCTCACCTCGCCCTAAAATTGCAGAGGAGCTCCCTAGGTACAAAGAGGACGGTCATAAGGGAAAAGCCTGAGACCAGGCTGGCGTCTGAGGTGGCACCACGTGCCGTCCTTGCTCTCGGACGAGGCTCTGTGTGAAAAATTGCCTTCGATTAACAGAAAACCTTGTTAAAAGAAATAGCTTGCCAATGCGGGATAGTTTCCCGCTTCTGTGGGGTGGTTTAGGCAGAAGACAGATAACAAAAGTGATTCACGGCGTGCCTGCTGCGTCAAAGCTAATGCTGTGGGGCAGCTTTTACTTCCAGTAGACCGGCCTCCGCAGTAAGGGGATCGGGCTGAAGGCTGAGGCTCTGGAAGAGGCCTTTTCTCCTTTGGAAGGCGAGAGGGAGCTGCTGGCAGTGGTTTAAAAGGAGCACTGAGGTGCTGGCAGGACGGTGGAGGGGCAGCAGAAGCTGAGGGGACAGTACCAGAAGCAGTGAGTGTAAAGTCGCTGGGTGCAATTCGTGACAGTCGCAAGAGGCAGTGTAAAGAACCCCATCCCAGCGCTTTGCCCGTTGCATAAGCAAATACTATTAAGTTAGCCGTTTGACGATGTTGAAATGGAATTAAACCTTCAGGCATTAAATGGGATTAACACAAGGAAGATTTTGTGCTCTGCTGTGTCCTATTGCTGTACACCAACTTCATTAGGAGGGCAGTGACGGGGGCGAGGACGTGAAAAAGCAGCCTGGGAATCATTAACAAAAATAACAAAATCTCAGCAGTGCTTATTGAGTCAACGCCACTGATTTGGGGAGAGGAGCCTTGCTACCTTGCTAATTTGCTGTAGAACAAATTAACCCAATATTGTATTTCTCATTATTCTTAGCCTCACTTCGCAGCTGTTAAGCCACTTTCTGTTGTCACTCCTCTTAACGAAAATCTGTGACTTGAATGAATTTCCCCAGCAACTTTGTATTGGCACCACATCTGTGGTATCAGCTAAAGACTGTCCTTTATCTGTTCCTTACACAACGCACCCTGATTGAAGTTTCCTATTGTAGTGCTTCTCCTCCTGGAATTTGGTATCGAGTAAGACAGCTTAGCATTAACATTTTGTTTGTATTGATGGGCAATCAGTTGTTTTTCTGATAATGCTAAAGAAAACAGAAGACGGCGGCACTAGCAAATGCAAATGAAATATGATCATCTTATCTTATAATTACTTGCGTAAACAAGCACTGAAAAAATTAATACTGCGACAAACATTTCCTTGAAAAGTCAATCTGCGTTTTGCTAAAAAAGGAGAAAAAAACAAAATCAAAAACCAAACCCTTACAAATATCCTAAAGCAAAACTCATGCTGCAGAAGCTGATGACCTGGCACCCTCAGTGAAGGAGAGTACATGGTCCTTGCAAGATGAAAGCACAGCTTTTTAAGAACAAGACAGGCACGGCAGAGGCAGCTGAGCAGGAGGGCTGCAGTTGTGCCAGGTGTGTGCCAGCCAACTGAAAAATACGGAGTCTTCTCTTGTGCGAGAAGCAGCAGCAGAAGCCTGCCACTAGAGAAGAATCATCTTGTTGACAAACAGCAGGAACAGTTTCTGCCTAACGTCTGATTTGGAGCGGGGATGAGCTCCTCTCTCAGTGAGACCTTCTCTCCTGGGCAGCGACCGCCGGCTCCATCGGAATTCCCCGTCAGCAGCCAAAGGCAGCAGCGGTTCTCCGCTCCCCGAGCCCTCCTGAGTACAGCCACCGCCTCTGCACTTCTCTCTGCAGGGTCTCAGAGTCAGGGCTGCTTGCCCACACAGACTCCCATTTCGGCTCACCAGATAACGATGCTCCTCCGGCATTTTTTGTGTCAGCCCCTATGTGCTAACTTGTTTTTGTGAGCAGACGTACAGGGCCATGAGCCGAAGTTTCGCTTCACAACTGCGTGCATATGACACACAAAAAAAGAACGTAGCACCAAGTCGTTGCACGTACACAGCAGGAATACGGGAAGACTTTTCGTTACGGTATTTTCCATAGATGAGTGGCATGCTGATTTAAATCTGTTCAGGCTGTATTGATTACAGTCCCCCTGTCCATCACCATCATCTGTCATCATCCTCGGGCTGCCAGTGTGACAGCTGTGAAGGAGCAGAATAAAGTTGACTGGCAGAACGTTTTGCATCTAATGAGTCTGTGCACAATAAGAGTATAATAAATAACGCTCTGGAGGAACTCGGCTATCACTTAAACACCAAAAGAGAGATATTGCCTTAGCAGAAGCTCCCAAAGCCATCTGTCATCTGTCACGAGTTGCATGGCTGTGGCTGAGCTGGACTGAGGGAATGGAAAGCACCACAGACTGGTGATGGGCGCCTTGTGTCACGCAAGGAGATATAAAGTGGGCTGACATCAAGAACCAGGAATCACTCAGGAAGAGCTTACAACTACAAAGGCACCACGGATTTGATGCAATGTTACTTAGCGGCACAGGCTGCTAGAGAGACTTTTTCCAGATGAACCTTGGTCTGACGTTCACTGAAAAATCACCTAGCGATGGTCTGTCTGTGGTGTGACATACTGGTGAGCTTACGTTTCGCAGATGGCTAGGACCATCAGGAATGAATTACCACAGCTTAGGGACGATCAGAAAAAAGCAGCGAGGAGCGATGGCCCAGGCACCAGCCCTGGGGTGGTGGGTTCAGACATCGGCTCTGACACAGGTCTCCTGAGTGACACTGAGCCTGCAGCACACAAGGGAAAATAAGCCTCCAGCATGCTGCTAGGAGAAGACTAACGACAAGCCCCGAAATGTACCTCGTGGTCCACCAAGAGCAGCAGCACGACAGGATGCTAGCCCTTCTGGTCATATTGCCGTCACATTGCAGAACTTATTTTCAAGTGTCACGATTTGCAGGACAGTCATGATTTCCACACCCCCCCCGAGGCTTTTATACCTGAGTGTTGACTGAGGTTGGCCACAGCGATGAAGAGTTGGGCACTGTGCCACCCTCTCCAGCAGCCTGGCACGGCCCGTGCCGTCACCTGGCACGTGGGAATTGCTGCTTTGGGAAGCAGGAGACCTCCTGTGCTCCCCATGGGCTGCCTTCTCGCCGTGCGCCTCCCATCCCTTGACCAACTTGTCCATCATGCAGCACAGGGGCTTCTCTGTGGGGCAGTGGTCCCACAGGACACGGGCGTGGTAAAAATTGGGAAGGGCAGAGGGATCTTTGCTGTTTTTCTGGCCGAGGCTGTATCGGCTAGCCAGCCTCTGAAGGGAGGGATCACAGGAGCCTTAATCTAAAATAGCCTGTGGTCGAATGGACACGGAAACCCTGGCACAGCAGGGGAGGACATTAAAGCCTTCAGTAAAGTCCAGCTTTAGCCCTTTAGTCGAGTCCAGCTGTCTCACATGACATCAGCCCTGGTCATACACGCACCCGCCTACGTCCTTCCTGCAGCTGATTTTCCAAGCGTTGGAACATTCAACGCTGCACCATTGCCAACGTCAGACTGAAAACCAGGAGATTAAGCAAGCCAGCAGACACCTGTACTAATGGTTTCTTCTCATTTTCAAGCCTTCTGCGAGCCTTTATTTCATATTCTCAAGCTTGTCTCAGACTACACGCTCTTTTTATTAAATTGAATATTGCTACCATTTTAAAATTGTTTTTGATGGACTGGGCCCAAAAGGTTGGTGCCTGTATTCAGAGATGCAGTACTGCTTTGCAGCAGAGTTTAATTGGGGTGCTGGTTTTTGCTTTTGAACTTACCGTAATTATGAACAGATTTTTTTTTTTTTTTTAATATGTCCCCTGGTTTCTCCCTTCGAAAGAAAAGCCCATGTTTAATGAACTTAATTTTAGATAAAAGGAATTAAAAGAAGAAAATTAAAAATGCATGAAGCTCCTAGAGTCATCCAATTACTGTGATGTCCATATAGCAATGCCAGCATGGATTTTACAAAGCAAGTAAAAGCAGAAAATCACTGGGGCTCGCCACATGTAAATGCTGCTCTATTCCAAAATGTGCCAAATTAGAAATGTACATTTTATGCATTTTTTCTTCTTGATCTGTTGCAGAAGATGATAAAGATCAAACATGCCAGCCCATCCCGAGTAGCATATGTATGCATACCCAGAATGCTTGCTTTCTTTTTTCAAAACCACATCTAGCTCTGTAGTCAAAATATTAGAATACATACAGGCATCAGAAGAGGACAGTCTTTCCATTCATGGTGCAACAAAAGCAGCAGCCAGGCTGGTCGGAGGAAGCGGCGCTACTGAGAGGCTTCCAGCAAAACAGAGGCAAGGCTGATTTGGCCATCACATACTGCTCTCGGTTCCAGATCGCTACCGAGCGACTCCTCACCTGCCACGGCCTCTTCGTCTCCGCCACACAGAAGGGTTACCTGCGGCACAGCTGTGTCCTGCGCCTTTCCTGCCGGCACTGGGCAGGGGATGCCCACCGTGAGCAGGGGACTGCGGATGAGCAGCTCCCAGCCCCAGTAACAAAGAAACGGAGGGACCCGGCTCCCTCCCTGAGGAGGAGGTTGTTTTATAGGCAGCCCCCACCCTCCAAAGTGACAACGCTCAGAGACAAGCACTAAGCAAGCGCCTCAGAGCAAGTGGATGTCTCGGGACATATCTTCATTTATTCCCCCAAAATAAATATATCACAAAAAGGCTCAGTCTCATGGGGCAGGATTGTCGTCAGATCAGAAAAACACTTAGCAGTTAAGAGAAAGCACACAGACGAGGAGGCCATGTAGTACCAAGTAACATTTATTTTGTATTTAAATTTTCTTTGACTATAAAGCGATGAGCTGCGCTTTAGACAGCGGCACTCTCAATATGTTCAAGATGATATTGCTTATTTCTTCCCAAAAGCTAGCGGGAGAATCTTAATCATAGAAGTCATCAAATTCATCTGCTTCTGTGTTGTGAGTCTGTGGGCGCAAAGCGGCCTCAATCTCGGAGCTGCTGTCGTCAGATTCGCCCCAGAAAGCTGAGGGTGAGGAGAAACAAAAAAATGAAAATCTTTTCCACGTTTATGTCATTTGTGCCACAGACATGATCATTTTAGAGCTCTCCGGAGGCAGACAGGCACCAAGGCTTATGGAGAAGGTCAGAGTTAGAAGTCTGCAAGACCTAGGTGTGTGTTTCCGATACAGCGTGCTGTCAGCGTGTTGTGGTCCCCGATAATGGAGCTGCTGTGGCCAGACAGCGGGCTCATTCAGAGGTCCCACTTCATTGTTCCTCAAGGTAGCTTGAGAGAACATTTCCACTCCAAGCAATTTACTTGACCAGCTGCTGCCTGAATTACAGCTTTGTCTATTATCTTCCACTTTCTCCCTCTACTTGACCCTGTGGTGAAGTCACAGTCGGAGCATGACATCACAGAGTTGGCATAAAAATGGCAATGATGTCACAAATGAAAAATCAGCGCTTTGTGATAGGATCAAATACAGGCAAGATTGACTTCAAAGAACTGCATGGCTTTAACAAACAGCTCGGGGAATTAGCGAACAATTTCACCAAAATAAACAGAATCACATTTAAATTCGGAGTGCCCGAGAGATTCCTCGATACATAAATTCATTTGACCCAGGGAAAAAAGTGAAAAGCACAGCATGAGGGAAGTGTAAGTCAGGCCCACAGTCACTTAGAGCTGTGCTGTCTGTCTGTTCAGACCACTTTCAGAGGACTGCCATTTGTCCAAAGTCAGTGCGATAGCCACGATGCCCCAAATGAGGCGTAAGACTCAGAAACAGGGAGAGGAAGGCTGTCATGCCTCATACAGAAATTTCAGCTCATATTTGACCAAGGCACTGTTCGTGTGTTCAGTGCTTTTGATGGCATAAGCTATATAAATATCTTATCTACAAATACAGCAGCTGCATCTTTCATCCTATATCCCTGGCCCCCTGGAATGCAGGTCTGCCCTCTGCCCGGCTCGGCCGGGAACGGCAGAGCAGCACCAGCTGAACACGTGGGAAGAGAACGGACACGCTGAAAGGCTCCAAAACCCGAAACTCCCCAGCGGAGAAGGAAATAGGCTGGGGATGCGAGAGAGGCCTTTCAAATGGCACCAAAGCAGCCATCGTTAGTGGCACTCTTCAGTCAGCTCAGGTGCCACACCTCTAAAACACTCTCTGTACCATTTGGGACTGCACAGCTCCCAACGCTGAGCTGCAGGCAAAGAGCTCCCTGCTCCCAGCGCTGGCTTCACTTATGGGAGGCTCCATTAGAGGTGACTTCAGATGCCAGCGGTTGTTACGGTGGTTAAGAGAGAAAAATGAAATGCAGGCGAGAATGAAAACATGCAGGGCCCAAACACCAATTTAAAAGAAAGCCTGCTTGCTCATGGAAAAAAAACTGTTCCAGATGCGCGCACACACACGGGTGCACAGGCGCCTTTGTGCGCCCACCTTCTGTAACTGTGCTAACACACGCGCTGCTGCCCACCCACTTCTGCAACCCGTGTTTCAAAGGTAAGATCAAGAAAACGTCAGGTTTTTCCTTCTCCAGGTTTTCTCCTACTGCTATTAACTACTGTTTGATTTAAACCCTGAAGCAAAGATCACTACTCCTTCCAAATCACATGCAAAGATCACTACTCCTCTCACACCGTATGCACTATGAAACATGTCCTCTCTGGTCCAGAATTTGGCATCATCAACTATTTGCTGGCTCCTGTATTGAGACAGGGAAATTCCATGCTTTCTCATCTCCTTATGCTTGTGTTTTATACAGTTCCATAGCGTTGTCCTTAGAGGTTTTCTACAATATAAGTTACACTTAGAAAGACATAGATTTTAAATAACATAACATTTGTTTCTTACCTTTGGATTTGATAGCAGTTACCATTCCCTTTCTGGTTTCAGTCCTGTAAAAGAAAAAGATTTCAAATAATCAGCACAATGTCACAAAATGAAAAGAATGTAAGTTGACTTTTTTTAAAAAAACTGAGATGGTTTAAAAAAAATCAGCAACTTCCATAACTAGTGTTTTTTTTTTTTTAAATTACTATTTTATCAAGTGTTTGTTCACCTTTATGCCTTCTAAAAGGTGGAGAAATTAACATGCAGCAGGGACATTAGTCCAGATGTTCAGGCAGCATGAACTGGAGTCATTCCTTGGTAACGGCGCCGATTTACACCAGCAGTGAATTAAGGGTACAAAGGATCAGAGCTCCGTCTATCTTTTGCAGCCTTTCAGATAATGCAAAGAAAGCAAAGAAGAAAATCCAAACAAAAATAAAAGCACCCCCCACTGATGCTCACTGAACTTCCTCATTCCCCTTCCTGCCTGTGTCCTCCTCCAGCCCAGCTACTGGGTTCCCATAGCATCACCCATGTCCCTATGTAAATGTGCAACCTCCCAGCTGCCTTTGATCTACCTTGATGTATATGCAGTTGCAACTCTGTTCCCTTAAATGACTGCTCTTGTGTCTAGAGCATCACAGGCCCTTTTGAATCTCTCAAACAAGCTGGAATCATTTTGATCTTTTGTGTGTAGCATGTGTATTGTGTTGCTGCTGCGAAATAATCGCGTAGGGGCAATGATGTAGGAGAATTAACCGTTATATTAACAATCCTGCAATAAGCTCTAAAAATAAAGCTTCAGCTGATTTTAATAAGGAAGATCAAATAGGAGATATTTGTGACATTACTGTGCGAACTAGTAAAATATAAGCACGTGTCAAGCTGCAATTTGAAGCTGTTGCCACAGTCAAAACAGGACTCAATCAGCTGTCAAAAATACCGTTTGCTGCATTTCATTTAAAGACATGGCAGCTAATACTTAATTGCTTAAAGCAGGGAGTTAAAAATGTTCTATCTACTATCATGGAGGCATTTGTGAAGGAGATGAAAAAGAAAAGCAGAGATGATTCATTCCTTGTCTTGTACCACTGTATTCAGTAAGAATTTGTGATTGCAGCTGGAAAGCTAAACTTAAAGCGGGGGGAAGTTTCATTACGTTACAGCTACCTATGTTACAGAAACTTTTGCTTTTAAATAAGAGAAAGCTCATACTGTTTAAATCGTATTCCTTTTCTACAAGCGGTGAATGCCATTAGCACACAACCTCCCTCTTTGCAGATATACAAAAATTCCCAGAAATAGAATATTAAATGTAGCCAAAGTTCAATCAAGATACCAAACTGAGGCGTAAGTACTAGTAACAAGTAACAGTACTAGTAGAGTATAAACAGTGACATAACTAATTATTAACGTACTATAAGTAAAAAAAACCTTCAAAATGTTAGCCTTCAAATGTTTATCTGACATTTTGTTAGCATGCCATCCAAAGACCTTTCTGTTTTATTCAGAGTCAAACCCTACACTGCATTACACTTCAGCTTCTCGTTCAAATACATTTACTTGACAGTATTTTCAGCAAGTATTTTAAGTCAGAGCCTCTGGGTTGAGTCCTGCAATATGCTGAATGCCCTTAACTCTTGCTCACTTTGGTGCGATTTCATGACCCGCAGCATTTCCCAGGAGGTGCTCTACGTATCCCAGGCTTAGCCCATAAAAACGTGCTCAAGAGGCTGCAACTCGGGCGGCTGCGTCGTTTTTCCCCTGGGTGTAGAGCGAGAAACCACTTGTTGCTGAGCTACAAATTGAGAGGTGACTTCTGTGGCAGACTGCACAAGAACCATTTTATCTTCAAGTAGTTCAGTAAAACAAGATCAGGCAGCTGGCAGCTACTGCTTCCACTGCCTGCTGCTTCGTCTCCCATTGTCAGGAAGGGAGGCATACGGGGCTTCGTTATTCAGCCATGCGAGGAGGTCCCTAGAAGTGATTTTTTGCTCCGCTTCTCTCTGCGGTTCAAGCTCAGATCAAACAGGAGAGGGGTTGGTCACTTGGGCCCAGAGCCTCTGTCGTGCCGAGGACCACCACGCACAACATGGAGTGCGGGACCAGCAGTGGAAGGCTGCCCAGGTCTCGGGCAGCTTGGTCCTCTTGCACAACTTGAAGCACTGCAAGGTGCTCCAGGTCTGGCTGAAGGCCAGCAGTCTCACAGAGAAGTTGTGGTGGACAAAGACCAGCATGGCTATCAGAAGGTCTGGAAACCTTCCCTCTTCTGGTGCAGCTTCCCACGAAGAAAAAGGTCAATGCTGACAGGAGGTGGGGGGGAAGACAGATGTTTGTATTCTACCCAAACCCATCCATTTGTTGGGGTTCCTCCCCCCGGGGCTAAACCACCACATGGACAACAGGATTCACTGCCAGAACAGCACAGAGCTGTAGCGGTGCAGCCCGGGAGCTGGGCATTAGTGTGACATAGCAGTCCGTAAAGGGACAGACGGGGAACAGGGTGTCAGGAAAGGCTTGGCATCAAAGCTGTCGGCACACAGAGAAACGTCTGGGGAGATAGGGAAAATGGAGCTAGGACATCAGAAAGGCCGGATCGGAAATCTCAGCTCCGCCAAACCAAGCCTGGAAAATGCTGCAAGATAGCTTTGTAACAGGGAATAAAATTCCTGAATTACGTCTGAAGTGTTAGTCAAGGCTGATAAGATGCAAGATGACTTCTACGTTGCAAAACATTCACATTCAGAAATCGGCCAATTCAATCACGGAAGTTATCATCTGGTATACTGAGCACACAATAACCACACAGACCTCCGCGGAGAAATTTTAGGAGTATAAATGAACTAAAGCCAGTTTCACTGCCTCAACTAATCCCCCGTCGTGACCCTTCGATATCCATTTACACATTTGCTTCTTCCCCAAAATAATTCCAAACTGAACCTAGGCTCTAACAAAGAAAAAACCCAAACCAGTTTAACTTCAAAGGGCCATTTAATCTCTGCTTTACTCTGATGAAACAGGCTTTTTGTATTGAAGATGCTGCAACAATAAGAAATGAAAAAGCTCCAAGAAAATATTTTTCCCTCCATAAAGAAAATTAATATTAAGAGGAAAATACCAGACCAACAAGAGGCAAGTTAAGAGAGGTAGCTCACTGAAAACCAGCAGAAAATGTTTGCTTTAGCCTGAGTATCTTTTTGCTAAAGCACCTGTTGAACCTCTGTGGTTTAGTGTCAAGTGAAANACCGAACACCGGGGGGGGGGGGGGGGGAGACAGACACCCAATTGCCAAAAAAAAAAAAACCACAAAGAAAACTATCTAAACATCAAGAGGAAAAAAACCCAAAACTAAAACCAACAAAAAACACCCAAGTGCCAAGAGAAAAAAAACCCCACCCAAATGCCAAGTTTTATCAGAAAAACAAACAAAAACGCGGAGTGCAGCAGCCTCAGGAACACGGCTACTCCGGCTAATCTTGTCAGAGGCTCAAAGCCCGCGTGCCTCCGTCCTGCACACCAATGGCTGAGGCAGCACGCCATGGAAAACAAACCGAGCATTTCTTTTTCGCAGGGTGGTGCTCGTTAACCCTCAGCGAGAGGAGAGACCAAGCGTCTCCCCAGCAATACGCGAGGATGCAGAGTTGCGGATCCATCTTTGAACATCGTTTTTCAAAAACATCCGAAAACCTTGTGGTAGTGAGCGAGCCAGGCTGCTTAGTGGCAGTATCTCCGACGTGACAGTCTCAGCTGGGTCTCCCCCATGATCATATACTTTCCTGCCAGTTCCTGTAGAAGCCCGACAGCTCTGTCATTTTCTGCTGATCATTTACTAGAAATTGGGCATCACGGAAGTATTCCCCACCCTGGAAAGTCAGTATAAACTAAAAAATCCATTAATCACGCCAGAATTGGAGTAATAATATTGAATTTAAGTAATTACACTGCAAAAAGGATATAACCTTTATTTTAGGATACAAAGATCTATATTGAGCTACATTTAAGACCGTTCTCTGTTTAGATATGGCAGGCTGAAGGAAAAAAAAAATTCTTGCATAGAGAAACATCTAACACAAAGACTGCATCACAGCGCTGTGATGAAACTGTGTCAGAAGAGCATAGGGCATTGCTGCAAAAATAAACTCTCTTTCCTCTCTACTACAAAGGCAATGTATTTAGGCAGATGTTACTGCCTCTCCCCACAAACCATTCCTCACCAATATTCATAGAGCATCACCACTACAACATTACTATTTCTGCAACAGCTACATGTTAAGGTTTAGGAACCAAAGCTCACAGAAATATCTGTAACATCAGAAAAATGTGCTTGAATTTACAGTCATCTTCTTACAGAAGCGATTTGACAACTGCAAGCACAGCAGAAGTATAAAACAATCAGATATGGGCTGGTTTCTGGGTGCGTCTTGGGGGTCTGGAAACATGCTGTGCCGCTTTCCCTGGATTCCCATCTCCTGACCACTCCCAGCCCCAAACCCTTGGAGTCTCTCCTCAGAGAGCAGAGTTCCCCCCAGCCAGTTAAGTGGCATGAGGACTGGTTTGGGGGGCAGCGCAGAGCCGGAGTGCCCCCCCATGGCCAGAGCCACTGCCACAGGCCTGGCCGTTAAACATCACCCCCGAGAATAATTAAGAGGATGAATTATAATCTGCCAACTTTTATTTGCAGGTCATTACATCTGTGTTTGGTAAAGGTGGCTTTTGACTAAAAAAAATAAATAACAAACACCCCCAAAAAACCCCAGCCTTCAGAGACCAGACCGGATTACTTCTGGCAGATGGATTAACCAAAGTTTAAAATACTTTATACCGTGTTCATGTCCTGACAAATTAAAATTGTTCTTTGGTTCTCAGTCGATAATGCATCTTTAATCTCCAGATTATTTTGAAACAAGACAGTGCCAACAAGTCAAAGAAAAATAAACTGCTTGCATCAAAAATTCGGAGTTACCCAGAAAGCTAGTGACCTCCACTGGCTGCATCCATCGCTACAGGACCACGAAATGCCACACACATCGCCTCCTGCCCGCTCTCGCGGAGAGATTCAGCCCTGACTTCTGATACCTTTTCCCCCAAGTAATTGTATAATGTAAGGCGCTCTTTTCCCCTGCAAAACGCTAACTCTTCAAACGAAAGTTGCATCTCTGTGCGTGTAAATATTCCCTCGGTAAAGTAAATCAAGCCAGGAAAAAGTCGTTTTATAGCTCAAGGTAGAGCGGGACAATATTTGCGGGAGAAGAGGAAGCTCTGGCATGCACCTCTGAACAAAAGGGAACAAGTGGTCTTTACTCGGAGAGCAGCTTCCTATTAAGACTCACTCCTTCGTACATTATGCCTTTCATCCCCACTCAACCACAAAATGATTTTGCTGTAGGAAATACAATGGCAGAAAAAGATTTACATTGAAAGAATCTTTAATAATAAACTGTTGCAGATCTGCCTACTTCCCCGTGATTTATAATACAATAAACATCGGATTCTATTAAGTCTCATGCACTGAAGACATGCACTGAAAAACTGAATATGAAAGCCCTCAATTCTTCCCGTCTCCAGTACCATAATAGTGAAATGAGCATGTGTAAATGTGCTAAGAGTATCTCTTTGCATCTTTTATAGCTTGTGTGTATTAATCTGTAAAGCTTATTAAGAAAGTCATTGCTATGCAAAGCAGCACCCAATCTCTTTCTCTTGCTTTTCAACAGAGCGCAGTGTTTAGCCAATAGGACCGGTCCCCTGCCCCTCATTCGGCATTCATAACATGCAACATTTGCACAATGTATCTCTCAAAGGCTGCTGAATAGAAAGCCTTAATACTCATGTAAACAACTGCAAACCAATTACTTAATGAATCAGGCCCACACATAATGAGGTGCCAGACAAAGAGCTATAAATGCATTTTTGCGCCCGAGCCTCCGCTTTAAAGTAAAATCCCTCAGCTGTAGTTTGGGCTTAACTGGCACATCATAATTATTGTCTGGAGGACATCAGAGGAAGCCATTTTTTTTATTTAGGTCCAGCAGGGTCTTTTGCGAGGTCACTCATCAGCTCAGTGACAAAACGGAGCAAAGAAGAATTTATAAAAAGTACCACAGCAGTGCTACACAGTTATGTTTATTCTCAAGTAGTGGGTTTCGAGACCACTTGTAAAAGCAATAAAGCCCGAGAAGTGACTGCAGCAAGCGGAGCGCTTAAATGTGAGCGGCGAAGAAATTGCACTGCGTCCTGGCCGCAAACAAGCGGCCGGCCGCCCTTTCCATTTCTCCGTCTTTCTCGCTACTTTCGCCGCTCTCCCTCTTTGCAGAGCTGATGCCAAGCATCCAAAATCAAGGGCTGCTTAATAAACTTCATGTTTAGAAGGCTGCGCTATTTTTGACTCATTTAAAAAAACCTAACTTTAAGCCGTTGTAAGAGATTTTTTTTTTAAAGCAACACCATCGTGTATCAGCACATGAAGTGCGCTTGCTTCGCAGCACTGAAATGCATGAAATTATAGGGCAGAGTGAATTATTTTAAAATCTATCACAAATAAGAATTTGAAAAAACAGTGAAAAAAGTGTATGCCATATGACAGCATCTGAAAAATACAGAAGTCTACAAACATTTATTAAACAAGCAGTGCGACATCCAAGGGGGAAAAAGCTTGGAGACTTTTTTTTTTAAATTAAAAAAACAGTTCATTTTAAATTATACATATTTTATTCAGGTGCTTAGCAGTGATCCTGTAAGCAAGTTCTTCAGGGCCCGATCCTTCTTTTCCTTCTGTCCTGGGCTTCAGTGAATGACTAAAATTTAGCATTTAAAAAAATTCATCTATAGGAGCACCCTTGCATTTCACACAATTAGGTAATGTGATTTGGAACATCATTCTCAGCCAGTGTTTCAGAAAATTTAAAAAGGAAAAAAAAGAAGTGAAGAAAAAAAAAGAGTTTGAACATACGGCACTAAGAATTAATCCTAAACAAAAGCATGAATGCCATTCATCAATATTGTATTACAGCTTGTATTTACTGTACTTGAATTACAGAAATACTGTGATTTTAGCACAAAATGCAGAATGACACTTGCAAAGTTGGAACTGACCTCACCAGTAACAGCATAAAAAAAAGCTACAGGAAGATAGCGATGCTGTATAAACAGGAGGAGTTAAAAATTTATCAAAATGCTTTAAAGTCTCTTCCTGAGTGCTATTTATGGCAGTTTTCAGACCAAGAGCTGCGCAGCAGCAGCACCCACTTGCCGGGCTGTTCTAATAAGAGCAGATAAGGATCTAAAGCCCAGGCAATATTTCATGAGATGGCTGCGTTACATCCTATTTTCTGCTGCTTCCGGACCACTAATTTGATTGCTGCTGTTTGATTACCGTTACATGCCAATGAAGACTACAAGGAACATCCAACAAAACTGCTCGGGGACCCAAAGGGAACCGCTGCAGTTTTAAAAAAAAAAAAAAACAAACACAAAAACAAAAACACCATACAAAACCACAAACCAACTTTTTTTTTTAAAAAAAAAGAACAAACTGCGCCCTTTAGGTACATGTAAGGCCATTAATTAAACATACTTGGTTTGAAAGCAAGAAAGGCACGTTGTAAATACCCCAGTATCAGACATACCCCCCCCCGCCCCGAGCCCATGAAAAGCGTTATCCAGTTACAGCTAGTTTACATCTCAGATACACGGAGAAGAAACCCACCACTTTATTTCTTGAAGACTTTATGTTTTATGTCTGCCCCTCTCCTGACAACTCCTATTGTCTGGCCCCTGAGTAGCCCTACTGAGAGCAGCTGTACACGCTAATTTGTGGTTCACTGAGATGTCAATTGAGTCTTAAAATGAGAAAACAACAGCTGCAAAACAATACTTGGCTTTGGCACAAATATTTTCTAAGGTGTACCAAAGTTTAAGATGTTTTATTAGATAAACATAAATACGAACCTTAACCCTAGACCGGAGTGAAAACATAAAATAATCAGCGCTTCAGTCAGTTTCTGTGAGTGTTTCTCATTCTACAGAAGCATTTCAAGTGTTAAAGGATTTAAACAACTTTACCTTGAGAAGGGAGGACTTCTTTCATTCGATGAAGAACTGGTTTCCGAATGGACTTCTTGTCTTGCTTTTGCTTTGGAACTATTATCGCCACTACCCCAACCTGTTAAGTAAAAACGTGAAATGTAAAGTTTCAAATAATACTGGCTGGACCCTACAACAGCATGCAGTCCCTAGCAGAAACACGCGCTTATTTTCAAATAGATGCACGTAATGGCCACACTCCTGGTTTGATGACAAAGTCTAGAGAGCAGCACGCCCCACGCAGTTATGGTATCTGCCTCAAGATAGTTTGCTCACAGTTAGGTGGAAATTAGCTAAAAACACAAGAAAACAAGGCTCCCTCGCTATCAAGTTATCTGATGATGATTTCTTGTGAATAGTAAAATTTTTGCATGTTTTACATCATTTTAGGGAAAAAAGAGAATTTCAGGGTTTGCCCTAAGAGCTGTACTGCATCATGGCAACTTTAAGCAAAACTTAAAGGATTTCTGGGGTCTTTGTAGTCTTTTTTTTTTTTCCCCCCCCTCTTTCTTTTTTTAATCCCCGAGTTCTCATTTACTGTAGTTAATCGGGAAGCAAGGTTATTTTTATTCTCCTTCCCCTTAAATGTATATTATTTTGGAGTTACTGGTCTCTTAATATTATTTGATACATCAGTATTTGCAACCATTCTCTTGAAATAGAGCTGTGTTTGGGAGACACAAATCTTGGGATTTTTATGACTTAAAACAGCCAAACACCCAACTATTTCAAAATCTTTTATCCACGCTTTCCTTTCTTTCCTTTCTCCCCGCTCTGTATCTCATTTCCATTCTGTAGAGATTGATTTAAAATAAAAAAAGAGGTACATGAATTCATTCACTGGAATTGTACAATTACTCATCTCTGTACTCATTTCCAAAGACCATGATACGCTCAATTACAAATCCCACTTTAAAAGGCTACTTTGCATATGTGTGCATATATATATGTATTTTACTGGAATTATAAGCAAGCCCTAATTGCTACAACTTCATTCCAACACAGGACAATTTAGTATTTCTGTATCTTGGACACTCCTACTTTCTAACTGGCCGTGCATGTTATGAGTCCGCTCCAGCGATCACACTGCTCTGCTCTTGGATTTCAGCAGCAGAAATCCTGCTCAGCCTCAGGCACTTCCAACAGAGAGGTGCAAGACGTCTGACCGGCGCAGGGGATGGCAGAGCTCAGGCACTGGAGCTGCACTGGCCGCAGCACGCCACTCTGCAGAACAAAGTCTGACTGCTTCCCAGAGAACGCAGGAAGGAAGAAAGAAAAATCAAGAATGGAGGGGGGAAAAAAGAAAAGAAAGCAAAAAAGGTGGGACACCCCCCCTTTCCTGTGATGTACATGTGCAGAGGAGCAGGACCTGCGGATATCATGGAGGACATCCTGGATGCAAGACTGACGGCAGCTCAGAGCTGCAGGCTGAGCGACGCGGGCATGCACTGAGAAACCACTGACCACAAAGGAATGAATATTCATGCTTGTTTGTACATTACTTCGGGAAACTTTTTTTTTTTAAAAAAAAAGCTAATGTAATCTAATCAAGTCAGAACTTCCAGAAACTGCTTTTCACTCCAGCAGTAAAGGACTTAACATAGGTCTACGTCATGGTTTAACCCCAGCCAGCAACCGTGCACCACACAGCCACTCACTCACTCCCCTCCCTGGTGGGTTGGGGAGAGAATCAGAAAAGTAGAAGTGAGAAAACTTGTGGGTTGAAATAAAGACAGTTTAATAATTGAAATAAAATAATAATAATAATAGAATATACAAAGCAAGTGATGCACAATGCAATTGCTCACCACCTGCTGACTGATGCCCAGCCAGTCCCCAGGCAGCAGCCCCCCAGCCAGCTTTCTCCCAGTTTATATACTGAACATGACATCGTATGGTATGCAATATCCCTTTGGCCAGTTTGGGGCAGCTGTCCTGGCTGTGCCCCCTCCCAGCTTCTTGTGCATCTCCAGCTTTCTCAGTTGGTAGAGCATGACAAGCTGGAAAGTCCTTGATTTAGTGTAAGCACTACTTGGCAACAACTAAAACAGCAGTGTGTTATCAGCTTTATTCTCATACTAAATCCAAAACACAGCACTATGCCAGCTACTAGGAAGAAAATTAACTCCATCCCAGCTGAAACCAGGACAGTATATTTTTCAGGGCTCCTCATGCATGGATTCAAACTACAACACACAAGATTACATGCTCACTTCTTGCCTGGGGATAGAGCAGGCTTTGCTTCAGGAGGGCACCCCTCTGCCTCGAGAAAGCCTTGCACAAAGCGAGCTGTGCCCGGCTAACAGAACACCACAGGCCATAGACTCTGCAAACGTTCAAAATCCAGTTACGCGTGCCCCCAGACGTGGCTCCGGCGTGTCCATGGCTTGCTCCTTGTGTGAAGGAGAACTCGAAGCAAATGGCCTCTGCACAAATCATCGCTCTAACCACCCTTCCCATTTCAGCCCTACACGTGCAGAGGGACACATCCACCTCATTACAGTCTGTTAATGGACTGAACGCTTTTCCTCCTTCCCACCACAACAGCTAGAGAGTTTCCAGAGTGGATGGTAGCTTCAGAGGGTGTTAGCATGCCAGTTAAGCAGCTGCATCTGATGTGTGCCTCTCAAAGCCTTCCCTTTGTTTCAGGCTAAGCCTGGGAACCCCACCCTGAGCAGGGACCCCATACCTAGCTTGCAGTCAATGGGGTCCCCTGCAGCAGGGACATATCTGCAAACTCAGGGAAGTGCTTCTGCCTGTCCAAGAGTAACTCTGTTGCTGTTGAATGCTCTTCCCATCCCTCAGGTTGGTGACATGGAGCCCATCTTTGATACAGGCGTACACACCACACCTTTCCAGTTGGCTCTTCGAAGTTCAGGTCTTTGCCAGCTCTACCAAAACTCAAGCTGTGCAGCTCTCCTTACAGCTTCTGCATGCATACCAGCCTCAAAAGACCATTCCCCCATGCTTTCTGTGCCTGCACTGGCTCCCCACCCTTCGCTACATCAAACAGTAACACAAACTGCTTGGTCTTCACCTTTAATACCCTTCAGAGCCCAGCTTTGCCCTACCTGTCAATTATAATACAATGCTGGGCTATCAGTCCCCACTTCTGCCTTAGCTACACCAGACTGCCTTGCCAGTTAGTCCAGTTGTTCCCCTTGAGCATCTTTGTGCCGACTTACACACTACGTACCCTACAGGAATGGGAGATCCTTCTAGGAGCTCCTAAGCCCACCAGCTCACCTCCCTGGAAAGCCTGCCGAGAAGAGAAGATACAAGAAATACTCTGCTAGGGGAGAAAACCCTTAAGCACTTTGCTCCTGATAGAACTGCATCGTGCCATAAAACCCTTATGCAGATCAGTGTATTTCCTTCATAAAACCGATCATCGCGTTTAAGGTTAAATGCAATTTAGTTCAAGAAAACCACTTTTATTCTGGGGGGTGTGTGTATTTCCGTTGTTTGTTTTGCCAGAAGCATCTACCTTGCTGTGCTGTAACAGCCAAGCACACCCTCCCTGTCGTAGGCTGGGGACAGTGAGAGGCATGCTGTGCTGAAACACAAACACACGTTTTTCCCTGAGCACACAGCAGAACACGATAGCTCTGGCAAGAAAGATGCACTGAGTGGAGAAGAGGGAAAAAAAAAAGATGGGTTTAGAGCACAACAGCATTGTGCAGACTGAAACCCTTGGATAAAAGAATTGCCAGCGCCGTAGAAGTCATTCAGCGGGGAGCAGTGGCACTGGGAAGCACAAGTGGAGGCGAGAGAAGGGCTGCGGGCTGCGACAGCGCTGCTGGAGAGCGGCAGCTCCTGACGGCCATCTCATAACGCCTCCTGGGCCGTACACAGGCTTGATAGGAAGCATCTCTCCCTTCCCATCTGAATTGGGTAAATTCTTGCTACACCGGGTAAAAGACAGATGCCATTCGCTTGATGGTCTCTTCCTAAGCGGTTTTTGGAAGGAGTGACCTCACCACATCACCAGGTCTCATGTTCTGGAGACACCCCAGAAGCAGCGTAGGCACGCAGGGGTGAAGCTGTCCGGGCGGGGTACTTTGAGCATTTACTCAGTCGAACGGCCAGCCCGTACTGCACAGACACAAGTGAACAAGCTTGATAAAACTCAGTCCTTAAACTCAAACTGGGAGGTTAATAACGGAAAGTTCTTAATCCAATCGTGCGAGCAATACTGCAGCAGGATGGGAGCTGGTGTGTCCCAGATGACACGGCTCTCCTCACACCTTTTTCCCTATGCATTGTTCCTTCCACTCAGGACTAGCAAAGGATCTGCGATACCATTATTAATTAAAAACACTCCACACTTTTCAACTTTGAATTAATTGTGCAGTCGGCATGGGTCAAAGCAGCTTTCATGTCGGCTTTTACAATTTTGTTCTGAACAAAATGGGTTCATTAGCCAGCAATTCCAGGAAAAAAACGCTGTCGTTGCATAATGAACCATTATTATTTTGTTCTGCCGAACAGTTAAAGTGATCTTTAACCCAGAACACACTGTACCAGCACAGAACCAAAAAGATCTTTTCTCCATGCATTGCAGCATCTATCAATTTATAGCCAAACATCTCAGCAGCTAAAAAAGTGATGTGATGTAATTTTCTGCAAATGAAGAGATAAGAAAGCTCTTGGCCTCATACCTGCAACATTTGTATCTTGCTAATTGTATTGCCTCTCTCACAGAGGAAGAAGCCCACACTTTTTAAACATCAAAACCAGCACTAAAGCCCTTCACTGCAGCTAGAGTCCCAGCACAGAAACGTCATCTGCAGACACCAAATTGTCTTTCTACAAACAATCCCTAAGTGCTTGACTCTGCCTATTTGGAAATGGGAAAGGTAATTCACAAGGTTGCGGTGTTTAAAAATGCAGACTGGGAAAACAGAAATACCACCGTGTTCACGTGTAGCCTGCACAGTTTGTGAGCAAAACTGAAATCTTCGACCCAAGCGACAAAGCACATAAGCAAGCCATAGAAGCAGTATAGTAGGTGCTGCTCTACCGGGAGAGGAACAAGAGCACTTTGTATGCCACTCAAAAGCTATAAAGAGCTATCATCCATTATTTCCAATAACAATCAATAATCCCGTATGCAAACGGAGGTAGTTGGAGGGCAAAAGACCCCAGTGCTTTCGCAGACTCAACCCAGGCACGTATCTGCATCTTCCTCCTGTACGCAAGCGAGAGCCTACACCAAAAGGAACTTTGCTTTTCCTGTGTACTTTTATCAACAATAAAATAGTTAGCAGCTTGGGTATTTCAGCTGTCACTAGACTTCAAAGTCAATAACGCCTTGAAAGGAATATTATCAGGATCAGCGGAGCCTGCAAGCTGTGTAGTTTTACAGTTACCTTGGCAATAGTTATTGCATCCACATTCAGAAGTCCTGGTAGGTCTGGGCTGCCATACTGCTAGGTCCTGTACCAAAATAGGAAACTAACAATAATACCTGCCCAGAGGAACTTTAAATCTGAACAAGCTCCTCCACCACATTAACACTAATTACTGTGCTTGCTGATAACCTACAAAGAGCTACACGGGATTAAAGGTGGGCTGTCAGCTGCCGTGCTGCTGCGCACCCCTCTGCCTTGGGACCAGAGGGGTGAGTGCTGGCGGTATACGGGCTCTTACACATGCTGTTTTCCCTCATGATAAAGCAAAAAACTTGCATACAGAGAGAAGATAAAGGCTACCTGCAAATGTGATAGAAGGATGTGCTCTTTGGAGAGCAAACAGATGGGGAAAAAAAATCTCCAAATTAAAACCTGAGCAGAACACTACAGTAACCAGTATTCAGAAGCAGGTCAAATGCCAACAGATATCTCCCCCCTCCTCTTTCCTTTAAAGGGAAAAAAAAAAGATAAATACTCTTGTCATAGTAATATACCAATGTACGATGCTATCCTCTCAAGAGCAGACACTTGGATGACCAGTGGACTTGGGAAATCCCAGTGGAGCAAGCCATCCAGTGAGAATACGTCTAGAAGCTGCTGCCTCTGTTTAAAGATTGAAGAAGAATTTTCACCCAGAATTCATAACTATAAAATAACTCTGAGGTCTTTCAGGAACTTAAGTCAAGCAGCGTAAAATATCACCTACTGGAGTAGGTAATACAAACTAATTTAAGCAAAACATACAATCTTACGCTGTCCCAAGGTAGTTCTGTCAGACCACAATAGCAGCAGCGATTAATCAGGTACAGATGAACTTTTTTTTTTCCCCCATAACAGCAGTTGCGAATGGGTTGATATCAAATGAAGCGAAAACTTGGGTAGCCTTATTAATGCCTTTATTAGTGCACTCCAAGTGGAACCTCGGGAACCTTTTAACTTCAAGCTCAAAGGAGGACCTCACCGGGAAGGACGCGTGGGCGTGGGAAGAGTGTTGGCAGGATTATTGGCTCATTAAAGGTGACCTAAAAAGGAAAGCAGAATTGGATTTGTGCTCTTTCATGTTCCCTTATGATATATAAAAAAGGGCTAATTTTTTTTTTCTTAAGAGGGTTTTTCCTCCTTATTTCTACCTTAGAGATTTTATACCTGGAGAGTAGCTGGAAGGTGACGTTCAAGATGTTGTGAAAGTGAAGCCTGATGAGTGGAGAAGTAACGCCATTTTTATTCAAATACTTCATAACTCTAACGTCTATTTAAATCAAAGACATAAATGAAGGGTAGGGAGAGAATCTGGTTTTGTTAAAGATTTAACAAACCTGCCCCTTCAATAAAATCAGCAGTTTCTCATAAATGAGACTCTTAAACAGTCATCCAGCAAAACAAAAAATAATGGATTTTATCCTTTCTTTTTAATCTTGCATTGTTCGCCTACCTCAGGAACACCAAAAAAAGGTGAACAGTTTCTTTTACATGTCTTCCCAAGATAAAAAACCAAAGCATCCATGAAGAAAATGAGAACAAGTCCACATATCCTCCTCTATCCTCATATAACCTGGTATAAAATGAGATTGCTATTAATAGCTAGCTCCTCTCTGGGTGAGACCATACGCAAAACGTAATCCTTTTAAAGTCAGTTATCACAACACAGCCTTCCACAAGCTTAGGACAAGCGTCTAGGAAAGAAACCAGCTTTATGCTATGGGCTACATTGCCCCTGCACTCCCAGTTGGCTACGGGTTGGGAAAAAAGCTCACGTGTCCTGCCGTGGATGGGGACGGCTCTGCAGATGTTTCAGTCCAAGCCCCTGTTCAGAAGAGCTCCGGGTGATGTCAGTCCTCCCACGAGCAGTTTCAGGTACCGACACAGGCCAACTCTAAGGGACATCCAACACCATGCCAGCTACGACTAAAGCCCTTTTCCCCAAAGCCACACAGCTACCTCCTTCCTCCCCTATGGGCATTACATTAAAAATACAAATATTTCTGGAATATTTATGGAATATTAAAATAAAGAAATATTTTGGTTCTTTTTTTTTTCCTGTAGCAGAAGTAAAAGAAAAATAGACCATACCATAGAAGCATTTGTAAAGTGCCATCACAGAAGACTGCATGGAAGCACATCCACCCAGCTCTCACGATGAAGTCCATCAAAACCCAAAAGCCCCAAGGCTTCCAAGTGTTTCAAACCAACACTTAAAGCCCTTAAAGAATGCAGCAAGTACTGAAAATAACCCAAAATTTGTATCCCTTAAAAGCTTAGAAAAAGTCGTACAGCAAAATGATCATGTGTAGAATGGACATTAAATATCAGTTCATCTAAAAACCACAAAGCCAAACCCTCAAATAAGTCATTTGAGCCCAAAAGACAGTGCACAGAGATGCTGCCTCTATTTTAGGCACAGAACAATTTCAGAGCTCCAGGGCCACAGTCTACAGCAAATAATGATGAGCATAAAGGAAAAAAGCGACAGGCTGGAAGGGCGAGGAGCCAGAAGAGAACAAGAAGCCCAGGGAAGATCATGGGCTGAAGATGAATCGCATCTGAAAGGAGCAACTTTGCTTTCAAGTGAGATATGAAAAGCCTCACTCCTAGAGACAATGTGACCGCTGGCTACTGGAAACACACTGCAACAAAACAGTAAATAAAGCAGACTCAGAAAGAACGGATTTTAAACTGAAGTTACTGGTTTCAGTGTTCAGGTGAGGGAGAGTTTCTCAGCATTTTTACAAATAGGCAGTATTAGTATTTGCACGCCCATTCAGTAAGAAAGCTATGGGAGAAGCAGGGAAGGGGGACGTCCATCGTGGCTTGGCTTTTGACTGACATCTAACACAGCAACCAGCCGCACAGCCGTTGGGGTCCCCAGCAGGAAAAACTGCAGTAGAGAATTCCCTGACAAATTTGTATGGAAAAAATCATAGCCAAAACCAGTCCTGATAAGTCATAAAATTCAGGGTGGGGAGAAGCAAACCAAAAGCATTGGCAGCTACAGAGATCCAAACTCAAGAGCTGGTATTCTCCTTAAAAAAAAAAAATATATAGTATCAGTGATGGCATTAGTTGGAGGGAGTCACCATTCCTAACACTGTTCTTGCTGGCACACTCTGCAGTTTTGGGAACTTAAACCCCAATCCTCAAATCTGAATCCTCTTAAAATTACAAACAAAATCAAACCAATCCCAAGATTTGCAAAATTTTAGATTAATTTTCAAATGAGAAGTGTGTTTTGTTTCATGAAAAAGATTTCAGTGGCTTTTAATTCCTCTGAAAATCAATGCAAGTCATGTTTTGAAGTACGTTGCCATGTGTGACTGAAGGACATTTTAAGCAGGCAAATGGAAAGCATTCTACTCTCTAGAAAAAAAAATACAATCTAAGTTTTATTGGGCTAACATAGGAATATTATTGCTGCAGTATAATTCAGGAATCCAAGAAGCACATTTTTATATTTCAGCTGCAAATTAGGCTCAAAAAGCAGCAGAGGAAAACCTCTATAGAGAAATGAATTGCTCGCCGAAAGACAGGTTATTTTGAAGCCGTAAAAGAGCAGAAAAGCAACAGCGAGCGTTGCATAAGCAGATGCCCTCGCACCTTTCCGTCGGAGTACACACCTGCATAAATAAATATTTAGCCAAACATCAAAATTTATAAGGAAGCAGCCCACCACTTTACAAAATCAGGCAGAAGCAAATTGAGACTCATTGCAAAGAGCCCTGCCCTGAATACTAACGCGTTATTGATACCCCAGGACCGAAAAGCAGCGACATCTTGGGATCCTAAGCAAGCCTCATACATCTGCTGCGGGAGGATCTGAACGCGCCTTGATAAAACCTTATTGCTAAAAATTTTGTGTTATCGGGCAGCTTTTGTAACAGAGGCAAAGGCACGGCTTCCCGGCTAGCAGGGTTTTTCCCTGCGCTTATTCTAATGATACACATTCAATTACTTGAGAAAAGAAAAGAATCAAATCGGAAACATCTGTAGTTTGCCATATAATTACTGGATCTTCCCCACGGAGACTGACCTTTGTAACACTGATACCGGGACCTGAAAGGCTAAATGACAGGATATTCACATGGTTTAAATGTATAACATGATTACAAGGAATTAAATAGGCGCTGTTATTTTCCATCTTAGTTTACATTAACATAAGCGTGGACTTTATGATCTTACATTTAATCTTTGCGCTCAGTATGTAGTAGCTGAATTTACTCACTATTAGTGGACCCAAACCACTAAAATGCCATGTTTTGATTATATAATAAAGTTGAATACTGGATTCGAGGTTAATATGCAGCCATTACTTTTACCTGTAATGGGAATCTTTTCGACTGCGCTTTCTTCTTTGCTCTCATCTTCACACCCGCTTGTGACTTCTGGATGTGAACACACCATAATGAAACACATTTCAAAGTTGCAGTGATCAGACTGGTTTGTTTGCTTTTAAGCCCTACTCCCTTTAATTTCTCACTTTTGTTATCTCTTGTTTATTGATCTAAACTATCCATTACCGTTCTTAAAAGAGGCGCCTACTGTGAACTTTCCTCGCATGCGAGGCTACCCTGCCTCTCTGTAGCTTCCAGAGAAAAGGACAAGCTAACCAAATGTCTTAAATAATTTAAGACCCGATGGGAGTTAGGAAACAAACAACCCACAGTAACTCTGCGATCTTGTCCGGCAGCCCGACAGCAGCAGCGTATATCATACCAACTGCGGAAAATTAGTTTAAATCAAAGTCTCCGTCTCCTCCACGGATAAAAGTCGCGTGAATTTAGGAGGCCTAAAGCAGTTTGTTTACATTTGCTGTGTAAAGAGCATTGCAACCTAATTGCCTGTCTCTTCCGGACTTTGATGTAAGGGATGCTCTGAGAGCAGACTGAGCAAGTTGTCGTCGCTGGTTACTACGCCGGACTAATACATTACTTCCTTATCTAAAGAAATTAACTGGGTTTTCACAAACGCGTTCACCTTCTAAGCTCTGAAACGGCACTGCACACCTTTCTCAGCATGAATCCTTTTATTTTTGAAAATTTATTCTGCTGTCCGGCTTTATAATAAAAGGCAACGAATACATCCCACAATTTCTAAATGGCAGATGTTTTTTAAATACATGCACACCTATAGATCCGTTTTTAATAACTGCCACAAGGCTTGCTTTTCTACTCCTGCAGAAAAAAGTAGTCACAATAGGCATCACTCGTTAAGAGGTAACAAGAATGACAAACGATACTGAGATATTTAGGAAAATCCCCCGAAGTTCATGATAAATATATTAATTTGCCAGTGGCTATAATACAGCCCCCTGCAGATTTGGCTAGAAAATACATATATACAGAGAAGGACAATAACTTTGAGCGCACAGCCGGACCTTTTAGCACTTGTTACCTTGTTTTCCTGCGTCGGCGAGCCAGGGAGCGTGTTTTGCCTGTTTTATTTCCCCGGCGTCGTTTGGGATCGATGGCAAGCTGCAAGATGATTCATTACTCTGAATAGATGACCTATCCCCACACTCTTCTGGAAGGACCTCTCTCAGCACCGGCAGAGTCTGCAGTGTTAAAAAAAAAAAAAAAAAACCAACGCCCTTTTATCCTTCNTCTGAATAGATGACCTATCCCCACACTCTTCTGGAAGGACCTCTCTCAGCACCGGCAGAGTCTGCAGTGTTAAAAAAAAAAAAAAACAAACCGCAGCTCTATTATCCTTCGTCTCGAGCATTTTCCGACATACATTTAGGCTAATCTATACTTCACGGTGTAATCTGTTTCCAGGGTGTTTTTGTTAGATGTTAAATTACCTCCGAGTTAAATCTGCGCTAGCTCAGGAATTGCATTCCGCCTTGAAGTAACACAAACTTTGAATTACTCTTTTAATCACTAGGTTTTCTGGAAATTCTCAGTATTCCCTGCCTCACACATTCAGGGTAAGCAAAACAGAAGGGTGTATCACATATGCTGCAACAGCAACAGACTGAAAAGAAATCTCTCCATTTCAGGCATGCAGCAGTAAGGCAAGTTAACCCACAGCGTTAGCAATAGCTGCAGCTCAAAACACCGCCGAGACCGATGAACCTGAAGGCAGAGAACCCGACGCACAGCTTGCCCAAGCTAGCCTCAGCCAGGTGCAGTTCCGATTTTAATCCGTGTTATTCCTGCATGTTCGTAAAGTTTGTTCTCTCCTGCCTGTGCATGCAGCCCTCTGCAGCAGCACTGTTCAGACCTCCGTAGTTAAATGTATTTTTGACACAAAAAGTTAAGTTGAAAGCCAGTACCTTTATAGGGAGCCGAACGTACTGTAAATACGGCTGAGTTAAAAGCAGGCTTAAAATAAAGCAAGCACTTCTTAGGTTATCATCGACCTGTATTAAAAGTACTGTGTGTGGCTTCATAAAGCTCTGAGAGCAGGAGAAATGGCATTTATTATTTCAAAGAGCAGCAAAGGCTTTTTGGGCATCCTTCCTATCTCTCCTTTACTCATAGGGTGTTCCTCTTGGTTTTATTTTGTAACACAAAATATGGACTCGAGTCTTTAAAATGTACCTTTAAAATCTACTACATTTTCTGCTCTAATTATCTAATTGTTTCATAAAACAATAAGCCTTCAGCAATGAGGACCAACATACCAGAGGGAACTCCAGGTTTTGTAACTTATTTTATACGTACTGACCTGAGAGTATGGAATGGCTTCAAGCCAAAACATTTTGGACTCATGAAAAAATTTTATTCTCCTGCATCTGCCCCTCCTCATTAATCCATATTTATTCAGGAGCCCAGAATGGCAACTTTTCAGTCTTAAGCAAGTGGCTGGCTAAACTTTTTTTCTTTCTATTAAACTTACATATGGGAAGTCTCCATACAAAACCAATGTGAGCAAGCTGCTACTTCACCCAAAACCAGGGATTTTAAGTCTCATTTTCTTAATGTAAAGAATGCCTTAAATTACAGGCAGGATTGGGAAATCTTTACTATTGAAAGAAATTAATTCCCGTGTCACAGTTTATCTCAGTGTGGATATCTCACACGGGACGTACTTCATTTACCTATTTGCAATATCAGTGAACATCCAAATAGGCATGAACCACCAACAACACATATAAGCAACCAGTGTAAACTCTAACACCATCATTAATCCAGGCAGAAGGAAGGTTCCACCAGGAGAACCAAAGCTTGGTGTTCAGAGTTGCAGGGATCAAGGTGACTCCAGGGCGGCCGACATCTCCATCAGGGTGTGAAGACATCTAACATGCTGCATGAGCCACGTGGGTCTTATTCTTACAGGAGCGTAACTTGGCTGAGAAGGGTACCGGATTCCACATCTTCCACAGCCAAGAGACTATCCCACTGCCCAGAGAAGGTGTTCGTACCACACCAGCTCCCTATGGCTGTCCCATGTCCACAGGAACAATACCCAGTTTTCTTAACAGCGGTAACGGTAGAGATCCGTGAGAGAGGAGAAAAACTGATAGTAAGACATAAGAGAATAGAAGACAGACATAATTTAGTGATAAGAGACCAGGAGAAGACAAGCAGGTGGACAGATAGACTCTGTGGACCACTGGAATGGGCGAGATGCTGAAGGCACTGGAGGAGAAGGTGGACCTGCTGCTGGTCATCACCAAACCTCTGCAGACCACAAGTGCTGATGGGGATGGAGCTGGCAGACTTGACAGGTCTATTTTTATGGTCAGGAGCTCAAAGCTCCCTCCTGCACCTCCAGCCTGCTGCCTGGCTGCACAGTACCAGCATCCAGTGGGGTTCCTGACAGATCTTTAAGCCCTCAGAGAAAGAAGTCATCAACACGGGCCAAAAATTCAAATTTTGGAGTCGTAAATATTTAAGATCCTTAGGTGCAGATTGCTTATGAGTTCACTGCTACATTATATACATCTTTGTGGTAAAGCAACTGTTCCTGTACACGCACGTTGTGTAATTTATATTGATCCTGTTCTGTGCAACCTGCTTGGAAATAAGGTGTTTCAAAGTAGGGGATGCATCCTGGCATTACATTTAATTGACTGGATCCACTTAATAGGTAATATAAATGTTAAATGCATATGTGTGGGCCACAGTAACACGTAGCAATAAACAGATTATTGCTGCATATATTCACCCATAAAGCTTGTGTTATTGAGTTTTGACTTTGTAAAAGTTTTTACATGCAGTTACAAATTTATGTACGGTATTTGTTTATCTGTCACCAGTGCAATGATACATTCCTTGCTCATCTCTTCTGCTTGCCTGAACATTTTAAGGACAGAATACAAATTACTTATCCACATACAGAAAAATAAGTTACCCTGACTTATTATTGAAAGAGTACAACTGACTAAAATATTACATCTTCATTATTTGTTTCAAATGCTATTAAAACTAGAATATAGCAAAGCAGTTCAAACTGCTTTTCAATTTCTCATTAAAAATTAGCAGAAAGATATTTTTTGCAAATATTTTTTGGAGCAGAGCACAGGGCCAACTTGTTACCCATGGGCTGCCTGGCAGACCTCCCGGTTCCCACCACAGGGGTGGTGCAGAAGCAGCTGGGACATCAGCCCGGTGCCAGAGCCCCAGCTCTCCTGGCATGGCCGCAGCTGGAATCGCAGCCCTGCCCTCCCCACGTGGCTGGCTGCTCTGGGTTTCCAGAAAAAGACGTCAGGGCACTCACAGGTCTACCGAATGCCAATTTTTTTTTTTTTTTTGGAAATAGTTTATAACCTTTCACGTTAACATTTTAAAAAATGAGCATGCTACTATTTGTAAAATGCTCTGCGTATTCGGTGTACCAAACATAATTCTGTTTTAAAAAAATAAAACACATCATTCGTGATAAAAAGCTACTAAGCCACAGAGAAAGACAGATGATATAAGCCTTGTGATAAATTGGCACCACAGCAAATGTGTGAGCTTGTTTAAATAAATAACTGGTTTGAAGGGTGGAAAACACCCTCCCGGCGACCTTAAAGAGACTGTTTTCTTCGTGGGATGAAGTGCTGTATGTGTTTGCCCCGAGACAATTGAAGAACTCATATTCTCTCCTTACCTACCTCCTAACCATCTCCAAGACTGATTAATGAACGCAGACTGCCCGTCATTCCCCTTAAAGACCACACACCGCATCGCGTTAGCAGCACAGGGCCCGTCTCGCCTTAACAGTGCAAATTAGTCTCTAGGTGTCATTGATTTAGATATTATTAGATGCAAGTGCCGACCTGGCCGTCCTGTGCCTTCTTGCTGGAAGCCAGCAGGCTTTCAAACATCTCCGCCACTTCTCCCGTGAGCTGAACCTGGTGCTTTTTCAAGAACAAGGCATGGCTGCTCAAGCAAGTCTGCAGCACGTCCACGTCCCACCGCTGGTCTGGCCTGAGAAACAAATCCAAGCACCATTAGAGGGACACCCCACGTACTCGAGACTCACACAGGTGCCATGCTACTCATTTATCTGGACAAGCGGGTCAACATGCAGTGGGAAAAGCCATCACATATTTTGTTCTTAATTCCCACTTTTTCTTTTAAAAATGTCCAAAGTGGAAAGTGTAAGTCGCTCATGACTTCAGCAAATGTGGGGAGGACCGGCAGGGGCAATCATCATCATGGGTGTCCCCTGGGTCCATCATCAGGAGACATTAAACCTTTTCTGCAGCCTTGGGCAGACCTCACTTACTCCATCAGGCACTCTGCTGGGCATCCACTTCCCCAGGCTTGTCTTTTTTTTTTTTCAGAATTGTATTTATAATTTTTGAGCAAAAGTGCCTTTTAACACAGAAAATATAAATACTGCAATCTTGTTTGCCAAAGATGTTTGTTTTTCCAGTTGCTCCAATGAAGTTTCACAAACAGAGGAGTGAATTCCAATTAACTCCACAAGTGTTTGTCCCTAAGAAACCATTCAGGAAATACAACAACATATTAGTGCTCGCAGGCATATCAGCCTCGAAAGGAGAACCAGGTATAGTTAAATAGACCATTCTTCAGTGCTCACAAGTGCCCCGATCCTGCTAACACTTGAGCGTTGCTGAGCCTGTAACAGGGAGGAAGGTCTAGACAGAAGCTAAGTAAGAAAGAATGGAAATTGTTTTCATTACTGTATTAAAGAGACCTAAAAAAAAGAAAAGAAAAAAATCAATTCTCTCTTGTCCTTGTGGCATATACACAGGAAAGAAAAAAAACATTTTGAATAACTGTGGTTTATTGTTTTTAAAGGCTATATGCATCTTCTGCTTCACAGAAAAATAATTTGCTTCTGAAAATTACATTCCCCATCCTTACGTGCCTGAGACTCGTGTTGAAGATCACAGAAATTACTGGCTAAGAGATCTCTGAAGTTAATATGTTTCCTTCCCCACCACAGCAGCCTGGGGTGGGAGATGCTATGGACTGGGCAAGACGGGAGGGGGACCTGGCCGAGTGCTGCCCGGCAGAATAAGATTCACCATCAGTGAACGAAAAGGAAAATAAATGAATTTGCTTAATGTTCTCATTTCGAGTCGCACGGCTGCTGCCAAGATGCGTGGAGATCAGCACTCAGACATCTTTATTTTCCCGTGTGATCGGAGGTCTGGCCCCGGGTCTGCTTTCTCTGCACCAGAGAGGCAGAGCAGACTTGGGGAGGAAGGAAAAGAATGTTAATCACACCTACGCGCAAGTTTTGTGTCTGCGATACCTGGTTTGCTTTTCATCCACCGCTCTACCTTTAGCATCGAGTGTTTTCTCAGGTAGGAGGCATCCATTCAGCATGCTCTGTAATAAAGCCCGAAGCTGATGAAGGACGACTGCTTCGCATGCTTCAAGGTCGTCGTCTTTCAGATTGCCGTCCCGATTACAAAAGCTGCAAAATAAAGCAGGTATTACATGCAATGTTTATTTAAAGCCCAGACAGCCAGCATCGGTTTGGAGGCAGAACCTGTAACACTTCTCCTGGCTAATGGGACAACCAGTGGGACAGCCCAGAGGGACAAACATCCCTGATGCTCTCTGTGAAAGATGCAGAACAGGACAGGGAGGTCAAACCCAGCGCTTAGAAAACGCCAGGTTTAATCTCACACCTTTGCTTTTTGACAGGGACAGAGGAACCTGCACACGTCCACTCTGTGAAACTGCTTCTTGGCCGGGCAGCCCCGGCTGTGCCGTGGCCAAAGCGTTTATGTTGCAGAAACCCACCTCCAGTGGTAGGCTGGAGGGGCCAGGTCGGTTTGGCAAACCTTCCTCCTAATTCCCTAGAAATCCTCTAATCAAGTGCTTATGAGAATCCTAGTTTGTGGAGGCTGACGTATAGTTTTAAATAAAATTACAAAGCCATTCCCAGTTCTTGTAATTAAGAGCCCGTTGCTGCAGAGGGACAGAGAGGGCTCTCTGACCCCAGTTTTGTTAATGCATGGCTTTTGGTGATTCTCTTTGCTCTTTCACATCAAAGAAGAAATTATTTTTCTGGTTGTTGTTGTTGTCTACCTCAGTAAATCATATTAGCGTTACCAGCCAAGGGGATGCTCTCATTCTTGGAAATAAGTATTTACTTCAGCTAAGGGATCTGTGGAGCAAGGCTGCAAAAAGTGCTACATTTAGGAAAGAGTATTTGTTGGAGTAATTTGCGTATGCACTTCTAAGTGCCATATTTCAGCTCTCCGATGACATTAAAACAGTGGAAGGGGAGGGAGGCCTCTTAGCAACTAGCAATGTTTGTTTGCAGGAGCCCGCTTGCTCTTTGCACCAGCCATTTGTCACCGCAAGAGCGAGGACCCCTGGCTCAAATCTCAACAGACTCCTGCAAAGCTGCTCGGTAACAGCCTCTCGCCATTGCTCACCTGAATTCAATTAAGAGCATGTAAGCAATCAACAACAAAATTATTACAAGCATTATGTTGGATGTACAGCAGCAAGCAAACAAGAATAAAGGGGACGGGGTTAAGGTGTAGGCAGCACTGCCCTCCTCCCCGGTTCCTGCCTGCTCTGCGAGGGCAGCGGAAAGGAGAGGCAGCTCGCAGGAAAGTGGCATTAACCTGAGCAGCTCCGCCGTGCTCATCGTCCCCACGTGCTCGCCCTGGTACAGTGCCCGGTGCTGGGGGCTCGTCCTCACCACCACGTCTTCTATCAACTGCAGTGCACAGGAGAGTCCCGCCAGCATTCTGCGGTGCCTGCGGATGGACAGCAAACAGGGCTTGAAGGGACTTGAGCTACCACAGGTATTTTAAATGCATTCCCATCACACCAGTTGGAAAAACAAATATCCTCGTTTTAGCTTTTCAAAGCAAACAGCAAAAACCGCATTGCTTGAGCTCTGTCAAGAGGAAAAAAAAAAAGCACATGAGCAAACAAACCATCCAAAAAATCAGCCAAGGCCTGAGATGCTGCATTGAAATTACCCTGCTTTGAGTAGTTTAATTCCTTCACCTCCACAATCGGAATAAATCTGGTGACCACCTACAGGTACAGGCACATAACTGGGACCTCAGAGGGGTTCTGATGAAGCTGCACCTCTATAATGATGCAAATTAGGACTTAAACATTGAAACAATGCAGCAGGCTAATCCTTGAACAGAGGTGTAAATGGCTATTCAGGTCCAGGCCGGCTGCCTGCTTTGTTGGGGACTTTCCAGGCCAGGTCTCCACCAGCAATGCCCCAGCTGGGCCTGCGCCCGCAGAGCCCCACAGGCAAAATAAAGATTTTTTTTTTTTCCCACCCCCCCACCCCCTGTATGTAGAAGCTGACATTTATACAGTTAACCTTGGTTCACAATCCCTCAAGCGAAAAGCTCTGTGCATGAAAACTTGCACAATTTTTGTAATCGTGTTAAGCTATACTGAAGGTTGTGTTTTCCATCGGACTGTTGGGCAACAGTGAACAATTAAGTGGGAGCTGCCATGCATTTAGTTGAGTTTCCTAGACATTTAATAAGCAAAACAATGCCAGGGAGATCACATATGCAGTTAAACAGTGCTTTTTCTTTTCCCTCAGTCCTACAAACCCTGTATTTTAGCGGCCGGCTCGTTTCCCATTGTTTTCCTCCCGCTGGGTGGTCCTTCCAGGGTGCCACTCGAGAGGGATACAATAATAAAAAGGGAAGGGGAAGGAAGGGACACCAACATAAAGAAAAACAAAATGTATGACAATCTGCAGCAGGCTACGGATCAGAGGTCAGCAAACAAGAGGTCCTTCTCTTTTACAGGTTGCTTCCTGGAAACAGTCTGATTAAGCTGACAGCTTGAATTATGTGTTACATTTTGTAATGCACAATCCATCTGTGCTAAGTCCTCTTCAATGCAGCTGAAGCAGCACAGGCATAAGCTCTGCCTTTTTCCACCCCCTCAGCACAGGCCTTAAAATAGTCATCATCTTTCTCTGCGCTAATTCTCTGAGACCCTCTCCCCCCGGCTCCCCGGGTTTAAGCCCTTAAAGAAAAGGCCGGGTGCTGTAAGGAATGGTAAGAGGATACCGGAGCCTTTCACCTCCGGTTCGGCAGCTCAGACCGGCAACAAGCAGCCAAGGACCGGAGCTATCGGATGGCTTCACCTGGTGGGAAGGGAAATCGGGTGCCTTTACAGTGCCACTCGAACAAGCCAGGCAAGCCCCCACTCACCAGCGGGCTCCTGGGCTGCAGACCTGAACAGAAAATACACGGATCAGGCTCTCACACAGGTCCGAGCTGGAGGGACGAGTCTGAAGAGGTGCGTGTACAACCTCTGATCAACATGCCCACTCGGCAGTGCTCCGCAACACAGGATTTAGTTATTAAGGATGATGATTTTAGAAAATAAGGTAGCAAAATCACAGCACCCACTGACCTGTGACCAAGGCGCAAAGCTTATACTAAATAACCTTTCATAGCAACATCATCTTTCTTTGGTTAATAACCTGATGATATCATGGTAACCACTCCGCTAGCTGGAAAAGGCAGTTTGAAATTAGGCTGAACTCACCCAGAGGTAAAATATGACCTGCAAGCATCTACTGCAGGAAAATACCCCAAAACTTTTTTAAAAAAAAAAATAGGACAATGGTATTTCTGCAGTAAGGTAGGAAAGGCATTTTCTCCAAAAATAAAAACTCGTGACTTCCTGACACGCAACAAGGATTTTGTTTTGCCTTCTGAGTGAGCTATGATCCCTGCACACGAGAGCTCCCTTCCCCTCCATCACTCGTACTAATTTCAGATAAGACACTAAAAGCGTACGAATGGCCCAAAGACGACAGGCGAGGAATGGTACTTTGTTCAGATGCCACAGCAACGACACCGCTGCATTGGGAAAGTCCAAGCTACAGATATTTTAATTTAGGCCAACAGATACAAATAGTGTTGCAAAATTTCTGCATATTTCTTCAGCCAGCACAGGAATTTCATAAGAGAAAAACCACATGGACTGAAGGGACATTGCAAGACCTGAGGTATTATTCATTCTGTGAATCTGTGGCACAATATATTCAGCCCAAAAAAAGTTGCATTCTCATAGTTTGTGTAATTTATATAATTGAAACTCACGTACTAATTACTTGGAAACTTTTCCCCAAGATTTTCAGCTCATGAATTATTTTGCAAGACTCAAGCGTGCACACTGCATTTCACGTGCGTTGAAAAGACGGACTTGGAAAGCCCACCTGGTTCTAAGTGCAACAATGGAAAAGGCTGCTTAAACCTCCACGAGACCTTCCATGCCTGCCATTTTTGAAATTTTATCTGCATTTTAATTTCCAGGTAAAACAAATTAAAATTTGTATCTTTTCTGCAGAAACAGCTAACAGTGGCAATCCCGCTTCCATGGCCTTGAGAAATGGAGGTATTCAGCTTGGCATAATGCGAGAGGAAACCTCCACGTTCTGGAGCACGATAATGCGAGCAGTGAAACCTTTCATATTATTTAGCTGGGCTTCAAAAGCATCACACAATATTTTCATCAGTTTATGAACAGCGAGGCATCACTAGCATCGACAGGGAGAGAACAAAAGGTTAAATTACCATCGCTCAGCTATGACTTCTCTAGCAAAGGCAGGCACTCTATGCAACTTCCCTACAAAGTGTTATGATTAACAGGTGTTATACAAAAAAACCCTGGGTAAAAGCTATTTAGATGTAAATTAGATGATGTTTCCATAGCAAGCAGTCTGATGCAAATGTGAAATGATAAAGTTACAGAAGTGTATATTGATGGCAACTAGTTTCTGCTCAACTGTGATCTATTAAAATACAAACTAATATTGAAATCAGTGCCTAAGACAACATGACCATGAATGTAGGAAGACAGATGCGTTAAGCAGATTAAAAAGCTGCAAACAGCCAAAAGGAAAAAAAGCCCCAATGGGCAAAAGAATACTCCTCATTCTCCAGGGGTAAAAACACCAGTTTCTTTTGTACCTGGTCTCTCCCCAACATACAGCCACCACCTAACCATCAAGGGAAGGAGACCCAAGGGGAGCAGCGCTGGCTGGAATACAGCATGGGCCTGCAGAAAAGGCTTCCTTCAATATTTCTGTTGTGACTGGGGGCAGGAAAACACTGGTGAGGAGGGAGAAGGGTGTTGAGGATACAGAGGACAAGGAAACAGAAGCGTGCTGCTAAGGGAGAGCGGGCAGGAGAAAGGCAGCAGTCGTAGGTCACAAAAATGTGGGGTCAGGCAGTGGTAGGATGGCCGGGGTGAAGGAGGACGTGGACATGAAGCACTGCAGAGGGAACTGGCGGCAAAGGGACTTTCAGAAGAACTAAGAGACAGGAGATAAAAGCAAGAGGGATGCTCCTGCAGCAACGTGGCACAAGCTGGGGACCCAGGAAGGGATGACGGCAGTTGGCATGGGGCTGTTTGAATACAGTGAGGAAGCAAAGCCAGCCCTCCCGTGCGACCTGGGCAAACCCTGTGGACCACCTCGCACTGGGTATTGCGCCACCGTGATGGGGATGCGCTTCCCTGTCTTGTGAGGGTGTTGCAAGGCCGAGGATCCAGCTGTAATTGATATTACAGCTGGTACTCTGGTATTGCAGTTGTTGTTGGCAATAAACCCCCACCAACTTTCACATGGTAGCAGAGGACAAGCCGTGCATCTGTGTCACACTTTCCTCATTCTTTCTCATTCTCTGTTTCCAAATGAAACACTCAAGAAATTTAGCCAACTGGAAATATGCTGTTTAGTAAATTGTAAGTCCTATTATATAAACTTGCTGAAATAAGATTTGTGTACATTTAAAGAATAGCTATTGCATTTTAACAACAAACACACTTAACTTGTCCAAGTCTGACCTGAATGAGTTACCTGAAGCCATTTAACCACTAGCACAGAGGTAGTGAGATACTAAATAAATAGGCAAGGAGTTTGCCAACCTGTATGCGGGCTTTAGTGCCACACATCAGCCAAGCTGTGAAAACACCTCCAGGACAGATGCTAACGAACGAGTACCGGCAGAAGGAAAATACATAAGGACATACCCGTCTGGTGCTGAGCCCACCGAGGGCTCCTCCTGTGCCATGGGAGGGTTTGGTGGTGGCAGCGGGGAGCCCTCCACAGCATGGGCATCCCTGCCCCGCTCCCAGCTGTCTGCTGGTGAGGCCGTTCCCTGCGGCACACTGGGAGTGCTCGGCGTCACCTCGGCGCTCGTGGGCACGGGGAGCTCAACGCCGCTCTCCCAGCTCGCCTCCTTACAAGTCCACCAGTTACTCAGGCAAGGCTTTGGTCCTGTAAAAAAAAAATATTCCCAAACATTAGCAGGGCCAAGGAGTACACCGTAGCATAGGGAATAAAACTAAGATTACCTATGCTGTTTGTTCACCTCTTTCACTTATCACGCGTGAAGGAGCATCCCTCTGCTCTCCCTTCGCTTTGGGTTTCCCTGCCCATGGCCCCATGTCCTTCTGCGCTCCTCTCGCAAGGGGGAGTCCGGGGAGGCTCCAGGCCTCCACGCTCACGCCTTTTGGGTTTGCAGCTCCCAGCGGGTGGGAGAAACTCCGCACTCCTCAAAAACCATCACCAGCATGAAGACCAGCTACTTCACTAAATTGTCTCTGGAGGAACAATGAAACAGAAAAGCTGGAAAAAGCTTTTCTTAGGGGGAGAAAGTGCACCTGAAGAGGCTACTGTCGTACACATTTTTTAAACCTTGCAGAAGAAATACGTGCCTGGAGGCTTTTAAACTCTGCACATTAATTGCCTTCTCTACAAGAGGAGAGTACAGGTCTGAATCATGCTTCTAAGACAACAGATACATGCTACTTATCGTTTTATAGAATGCCAAAAGTTAATGGACCAGCTAGTGCTGTAACAAATTAGCATTGCTACAGAAATTCTCAGTTTTCCATAAAATTCACCATGGGTTTAAATTAACCAGCATTCGCACACCTGCTAACACTACAGCACCAGCATTTCTGCTTGTCTTGGTCACAGAGTTTCACTAGAACCAAATCACTTAAGGTTCATGCCAAACAGTAGCTGGTGCCAGGACGGGCTCTTAGCCTTGTTTCCAAATTTGCAAAGAAACTATGTGCAAAAGAAGCATCACTACTGCGCTTGCTGGGAAATGAGGATGGAAAGGGATGGAGTTTTTTTTCTCCAGTTTGGGGAGTGGGGAGAAAGGGGCCATTTTCCTCCTTCGTTAACCTGGGGGAAACAGGATTTGTTCCTTCCTACATTTTGTGCTGCCACTGCCAAGCAGTGGCCAGGGAGCAGCAGGAGAGGCTGGTGAGCACCGCTCTACGCAGAGCGGGCAGCAGAGCGGGCAGCAGAGCGGGCAGCAGAGCGGGCAGCAGAGCGGGCAGCAGAGCGGGCAGCAGAGCGGGCAGCAGATGCTTGCTCCAGGTACAGTACAGCCAAGCAACTTCATCAGCTACCATCATTTGCAGCATGGAAGGTCAAGCTTAGGAGAGCTGGAACAAGCCAGTCCCCTCCACCCATTCAAACCTGGACTGCATTAGCCTGTTCACTTCGCAACACGCGTTTGGCAGCAGACAGACATAAAAAGCCCCCCGGGCAGTCTGAGGTGATTACAGTGCCGTTTGACAAAAAGCTCATTTTGATTTTGAACCCAACTGTACAGTTTCTCTGAAGGCAGAGATACTGCATTCCAGAAATTAAATGGGTATTTCTTTCCCAGACACGAAGCTGGCCACCTCAGCCTTCCCCACGGGGAGGAACTGTCGCTCTGCAGAGCCACAGGCAGAACCCAGGGCTAACGTAAGCCAGGCAGGACTGGTCTCCTTCCAGTGCCAGCAAAGACAGGCTTTCATTAAAACGAAAAGTGGCAAATGCATCAGATGAAAGAAAATGAGAGGCAAACAAATTCCTTAGAGAAAGAAAAAGGAATGGAAAAAAAACAACCTCAAGAAAGAGGATGCCAAAAAAACCCCAAGTAGCAGCACAGAAGATCATCTGATGGGGATGCCAGCTTTCCTCTGTGAAGAAAACCACGATCATTACAGGAGAGCAGGAGTCCCTGCATCATTAGGGTTGCCACCAGTTTCCATTATAAATAGCTCCATCTTAGCAATTGTTATGGGGCTTGGAAAACTAGCTTAAAATTGCTATGTTAACTGGCAAGGCAGGGGAGAATATTTCTGTAAGGTCTTAAAAAAAGGAACAAACCGTTACTTAGCGACAAACCTTTGTCACTGCGACTTCAAAAACATGTCCATTAGCTTACTTCAAAGTAAGTAACCAAGCCAGTAAAGCGGGAGAGAACACATTTTGCCAAGATGGGGGAAAAAAAGGAAAAGAAAAAAAAGGCTGGGAAGTTGGGACGCAGCCTTCGAGGAAAGTGCATCTTGTCCCAGAGCAAGAGCATCTTGGCTGGGAGGTCTGCACCGCCTTTCTCAGGAAAGCTGGGAACAAGGCAGAGAACCACCACCACGTGGGAGTTAATGCAGCCACATAGGTGACATACCGATCCTCAGTCTACACTGCCAAATCCCATTTTCAGAAATGGATGAACTATTGTGCACAAGTGTCTGAGGGAGAAGGAAATCACCCCAAAACAGAAGTGATGCACTCTGCCAGTGAAGTAGGTTCGCATTAAACCTCTTAAAATGAGGCTCAGACTACTTCAAGACAACCGTGGGCACAGCAGTGAAGAAATCTTCACTTTCTAATAGTGAACCTGAACAGGCTCAGCCCCCAGCAAGCCCTTGCCTGTCCAGATGAGCAGCCTAGGAGGAAACGGAGTCAAAAGAAAAAAAAAAGAAAAAAAGAAAAAAAAGAGTGCTGCTGTGCTTCAACCAGAGTGCAACACACATAGGGGAAACCAGCAGCTGTGGGCATCACTCCAGTTGGGATGAGTGTGCCCCAGCACCGGGCAGCAGCAGGCAGGCATGTGCCCCGCCATACCTGGGATGCTTCCCCATGGCCATTTCTCCTCAGGGACGGCTGGCTCGGGATCAGATGCTGAGGAGATGAGCTGCTCAGAGCCTTCCTCACTGGCTGCCAGGTCCCCGCCTCTCGCTGCTCCCTCCACTGATGCATCACACTCCAAATCTGCGCTTCTGCTTTCTGGACCAAGTCCTTCAAGTGATGGAGAACATGAAGGCAGGTTGGGCACCGAGCGGCTCTCTGTGGGCTGGGGGGGTTTCTGCTGCATGCCCAAACTTCCAGCGGCTGAGACTGCTGATGTGTGGTGACCCATAAAGACTGTTGCTGGATGATACAGTCCCCTCGGCACAGCTGCCCCGTTGCTAATTCCTGCCTGTCTTCCAACCAGCATCTGAAAAACACAGGTGGGAGATGGCTTAAGGAAACAAACAGTCACCATGTTCCAAATGGAGCTTCTAGAGGATCACGTGTTGGTTTCTGGAGAGAAAAGTGTCACAGAATTAAAGTATTCTTTTATAGTATTATTATTATACAAACACTTGGCATGCATTTCTTGCATCCTAATGTGAAAACAAAGGCCCGGACCTCAAGCGAAGCTCCGTGAGCCAAAACAACTGGTGGCAAAAGTGCACCGCACGCCCAACACAACTAAAAGGGACTGGAATACACAAAGGACTGAAACTAATCTAAACAGTAACTGTTTTTTACAAACAGGCAAACTTTTAAGATTAGATTCCTGCAAAGGTTTTTAAGACCCTGGACCAAAGCACGATATTTAAGATCTACCCACCGAAGTCACTGAAAACACTTTGAAGTTACTGACTGGAGTGGAACTCTTGTGCTCTACTTGTGCATGACTTTGCACAGCCACTGGTAGCCTGTGGTTTAGGTACCGCAGCATCCTGAAGCCCAGGCATGATCATTAGGACCCCACTGCAGTGTCCACGGCACAGCTGGCCTTTCCGGAGCTGTCTGCAGCAGCTGCTCTGAGCAACCTCCTCCTGCCGCCCTTCTCGTGGTCTTCTCTAGAATGCAACAGGATGAGGAAGGGTCCCCAGAGAGTTTGAAACGTACATCTGCCATCGCTTACTCGTCTATATATCCAGCTTTGCTCACAGCATGTCAACAAAGCAAATAAGAATGAGGCAAAAAAAAAAAAAAAAATCACTGTATTCATTGTCTTCCTTCTGCTCTTTCCTGTCTGTTAAATCACAGCAAAGAGGAAGAACAACTACTCAGCTAACACCACATAGATGAAATCACATTTTCCACAAGGCAACTTTGGGCACCAAGCAGAAACATTTTAAATGGTACTTTCCTCCAAGAACTGTTGAACTTGCATAAAAATAGTTCCAACAGTATAACCACTCTGCTTCTAAATCCCAGTGCTTCAATACTTGCCTTTTTTTCTTTGTAAACCTACTCAATCAGAACAATTTAGGAGGAGTGGCTACTGCCACCACTACTACTAAAAGGTCACCGCCAGTTTATGCAAAGCCAAAATTAGCTATCGTAATACCATTGTTCATACTAAGCAGGGCTTACTTTTCAGCCCCAAATCACAGCAGGACAATTTACAGTCACCTTCACACCTCTCTCCTCTCTTTCATTGCCTGACCTCTTCCCACCATACAAAGTCAGCTGCCAAGCCCAGCTTAAAGGAAACAAAGGCATCTTGTCTAGTCTGTGACCAAGTTTCATTAAAAAAGCTCAAATTCCACGTAACAAGAAGCAGAACAAAAAGCCATGAAGTTATTTTAAGAAGGAGTAAACGTTTGCTACTCAGATTAAGTTCACAGCTTATTCCATCACCACTGCTCTCAGGTTCCTCCTAATTACTTTTTGGGTCTTGGATTTGCTGCTTTAAAATGCATCTAGCAAGTACTTTATGGATTTAGCAGCTCCTGGATGTAGTGTTCCAAAACAAATGCAATTCAAACAGGTACAAGTGCTTGGCAAAGTCATAGCAGACATATCTCTAACAAGCGCCTCTCTGACTAAAAAAAAAAAATAATCTCTTCACCGCCTTTACATTCTCAAAGCAAAAGTATGACAGATAACATTGGTCTACCACCAAAACCAAAAGAGTAAAAATGTGTAGACGACTTGCCTAAAACAGTCAACAAAATTACTGAACTTCATGTCACTCCAGCTGGGAGTTAAATGAAGTCTCTGCACAAAGCACACTTACAATCCTCTTTTTGGTTGTGGAGTGCAAGCTCCCCACTTCTTCCTCGAGTAACAAACAGAATCTGTTTTTATTATCATTAAAGTGTTTTGAAGAGAACAAAGATAAGAAAAAAATCCCTTCCATTAGGACTTACAAAAGGGCCCAGTCTCCCCCGGTAGCAGACAACCACGTGAAAGCTAGGGAGGTGAAGTTGAGCCAGAGGCTTGTCTCTTCCAGGGGCTGGTGACACCCCCTTTCTCAGGGAAGGATGCTCTGCCACCCACAGGTGTTCCTGGGAGGTCCCCTACACCCTACATCCAACAGACACGGCAGTGTCAAGATGCACAAGTCCAAAATCTTCAAAAGACTTCAAGAAAGTGCTTCAAAGTTGAAGAAGCCAGACTTCATGGCACAAAGGTTTCATAAGCCCAGGTTATACAGCTCTGCCGGCTGAGAAGGACCTCTTCAGTACAGTACCTCTCCTCCAACTTGTAACACTGGACTGACGTTACACTGGGCTTCAAAAGACTGGTGCTCAATCCTGTTCCATGGAGAACCATGGTTTTCTAGACAAACACTGTTTGGGTATGTGATTTCTGAGCTTAAGGACTCCCATAAAAATTGAGAGTTCAAAAGGGTGCATATCCCATAGCTCAGAAAAGTACCAGATATTCACACTGGTGTTTCAGGGGCACTGCGATACTGACCATCTCTACAAGATTGCTTCTGTGATTATCCTTCTTGGGCTCCAAGACACATCGCTGACGAGGTTATCACACAATCACTGGCATCCTGAGTAGCCTGAACTAAACCGTTACAACACCGGTGCTGGTAAATAAAACCAGTTCCAAGCTGCGATGACTTGCATCCTGGATATACCACCTGCTAAACACGTGCTCGCTATGACTGACTCGGTGCCACGTCACTGAGAACAAACTCTTGTATTTTGGACACAATAAGCAGATTTTAAGTGAGGTGAAGGTGGTGGGAAACTGGCGCAATCAGTCCAAAAAAATGGAGTTACAGAGCAAGATCCGAGACACAGCACATAGACAAGGCAAAAGTATGCACGATTTAGTTGAAGTTACCTTTGTATTTAAGGAGGGAGATGAGAAGGAGAAAAAAGGGGACAGGAGGTAAAAGAGTCCACAATCAAGCTATTAACTGTAATTCAACATAAAGTGACATATTTGGGTACGCACCAAGTTCTTGTACTGTCCAAAACCTCCTAACAGTTTTTAAAAGTCTAAGTCACACCGTGAGCCTTTGATGGTCTAGTATTTATATAAACTTTTCCATAGGTTAGAATCATGTCTCTGACACTGACTGCTTTTCATTGAAGAATCTAGCATTCAAAAATAAACTCACCTTTTCACGTGCATCTGAATTAAAAATGTAATCCGCAAACTGCTGGAGGCCTGCTTATATAGGTCAAGGTTGCTCGGGTTCATCGCTTTGTATATTACAGTTTAAAGAATGCTCTAAATTCAAGGTTTTTAACTTTTTAATCTATGGGGAAAACTTCCTATAAACTCAGATTAACGACTGCTAATGCACTGAAGAAAGAAAACTGAAAACCTTCCTCCTACTATAAAAACAAAATAGTGTGGCCTCTGTTTCTTTTCTGATAAGAGTCTTAAATACCAAACATTTAACTGCATAATAACATTTACTGGCAGCCAGGCAGCCTGCTTAGCAGATATATAAAGCAGGTAAAAGGAGAAAAAGTTAATTTCTTGGCTGAATGATTCCATCGGTAGCTATAGGGCAAACTAGAAAGTCTTTTAGT
>VYZW01018304.1:20962-23462 GCA_013401315.1 Balaeniceps rex | reverse complement strand
TGCTGACGAGTTACCCTCTTGAAGTGATAACGCACTTTTAATTTCTCTTCCATACCATGCCTAAATGTGAACAAACCCATTACACAAAATTGAAGGCCAAAAAACACCCCCACCACAAATCAACAAATATTACTTTGCAAATTGTGCACTTTTAAAGGTAACGTCCTAGCAGCATTTTTCACTTGGACTATATTTAAAAAGCCAGAGATCCCATTTTCTCCTATTTTTTCCGCTCCCCTGAACAAACGATGTGGCCTGTACACAATCTTCTGCAGGTTTTTAATAAGCATTTATTCATTCGCGTAATTTAGAATCCTACAAAATAGTAATAACTTGTTGACTCAAATTCATTTCATCCCAACTAGTATTTCTAATGCCAAATCATTTCGGCTGTATCCAAACAAGGCCTCTGCTGCTTTGGGATGAAATGAGCTTTAGAATTTGTTTTACATACATCATCTTACAACTCATTGAGCTATTATAAAGAAAAATATATGGCAGATGTTATAAAGAGCAACCCAGCATGAAAGGCAACTTGCTGTAGTGTTACTAACAAACAACTGCATAAACCGTCTTCACCTCCACTACATTGTTTAATTGACCAAATGTAATGCATTCATAGTAGGACTACTGCTTAAAAGCCAAGCACATGCAGCACCTATAATTAATCCTGTTTGTTAGTAATTGTAAACCCCAATAACAAGTTACATCGGCCTTGAATGAAAGCACTTCAATACCTATTCTGCATCAGGTAATATGCATGAAAATACATCTTTAAAACAATTAACTTAACCAGCTCTGCACTTCACTCCAACGGTGCATTCAGCAAGTCGGCTATTTCCCAGGTAATAGAAGCTGTTCATAAAATTGTAAACATGAAATTTTAAGAAACAGAAACTAGACACGTGAGAATTAAAGATGCTCAAAATAAACTCGAATGTAACTACTGGATTTTCCTGAAAGCTTACGTGAATTTACTTAATACTCCCAAAAATTACTGAGCAAATTGCAGACACACAAACACAGGGAGGGGGAAAAAGTGAATCTTGCAGAAACAAAAGAAGTTTTGTCAGCTACAGCCACATAATAAACTGGCTGTTTATCACACAGTTATGATAAAGCACTCCTAAAGGGCATTCTCTCTCTGTGAAAAAAAAAGAGAAAATAGTAATAATTTCTTTCTGTGTACTTCCATGATAGATTAAATGATTACATGCTCCATAATTCTTATGCAATCCACAACAAGGGGGCTTTTCATAACTGTAACATAGAGGATATGTAATCTGCGCTTTGTTCAACAGCTCAGAAAAAATAAGTCTAACCCGGCAAAAATAAAATGGATGGCATAGAAACATCAAAATGGGAGCAATGAATGAAAACCCTGCATGCAGATCAACCCATGGCACAACGTGACTCGCACCAGTATGTTACAACAACCTACCAGTAGTCAAACTGGTGTGCATTAGGGTTGCTCAGAAAAAAAAAAATCCTTAAAAATAACAGGGGAAACCTAGCATCACAACACAACCCCTGGTCCTGCTCTACTTTAAATAAAATTAAAAAAAAAAAAAGAAAAGGGGAGGAACCATGCACACACACCAGAGACAGTCTCTAAACTATACGTTACTAAACTGAAGCAAGGAAAGATGCTCTGTGAATGTCACCAGACCCAACAGGCTTAAAAGAATTACCGGGCACTAGCTGGGCTATAGTTGTGCGAGGAATTTATTAACGTGAGTATGCAACCACGGGATGTTAGCCAGCCTCTTGGTTCATTAGAGTGGAAATCAATTGGCACCGTAAGAGATAGCTACACCTTTTCCAGAGACCTTCCTTACTTCCAAAGGCAGGGAGTGCAGCTCACAACCCCCCCAAATCACTGCTCTGTACCTGAAGTCAAGCACAGCACCTCCCAAGTAGGAAATGCACACGCAAACCCACTCGGAAGGGGCGTTAATCAACACGAATGGGTCTCATCACCCCATCTCAAATACCGTGCACAAAAATCTTCCACATGAGCAGGGAAAAGCAGAGATTGGGGCTGTTTACTGTAATATGAACAACAGAAGGCAGGGTTAATACATTCCAAGTTACAGCTAACATGGGGAGAGTTGTCTGGGGCCAGCTAGCTGTTGCTGTTCTTAAAAACCTGAGATTTTTCAATGAAATCAAAGACAACTAATTTAAAAACAATAAAGTTTGGGGCTATTTTTTTTTAGCCATAGTACAAAAGTACTGTATAGGGCTTGTTGTCACATTGTACTGATTTGACAAAAAGCTTAGGAGGATTCAAAAAGGACTAGACACTGCATTAACGTCCATAGTTAAAAGGACCAAAGATTTTTAGAAGGAACAAAGGCTCACACTTCAGGTCATACGTTTCTCTACTGAAAGAAAGGAACTTTTCTAATGTAAGACCTGCATACAAAGGGTTTCTTGCCTTTTACTGTGATGCAGCTAGTGAAAGCCAAACCAGACAGTAGGGAAAAAATATAAAGTA
>VYZW01018304.1:9316-19563 GCA_013401315.1 Balaeniceps rex | reverse complement strand
TTTAGCCATAGTACAAAAGTACTGTATAGGGCTTGTTGTCACATTGTACTGATTTGACAAAAAGCTTAGGAGGATTCAAAAAGGACTAGACACTGCATTAACGTCCATAGTTAAAAGGACCAAAGATTTTTAGAAGGAACAAAGGCTCACACTTCAGGTCATACGTTTCTCTACTGAAAGAAAGGAAATTTTCTAATGTAAGACCTGCATACAAAGGGTTTCTTGCCTTTTACTGTGATGCAGCTAGTGAAAGCCAAACCAGACAGTAGGGAAAAAATATAAAGTACGTTGCTGATTCTACATCCCTACTTCAGGCTAAGCTCTAATAACGCTTCCTAGCGCGGTGTCTGCAAAGCATATTAAGAGAAAAATTTCAAAAAAATATTTTAAGTAAGGTTTGCTCATTTGTTTTCAAACTTCTACATCATCTTATGCTTTTTTCCCCTTCCACTCCCCCCATTTTTATGTTGCAGTCTGATTCTTTCCTCCTCTCAGCTTTTTTCAGAAGTGCTTATGTATTTCTTTTCACACACTTGCTGTGTCTGAGGACCTCAGCCGGCCCACGCTTTTCTTTCAGTCCTGTACCACTGTCATCCAAGGGTGCTGCTGCACTTTCACTTTTTCTGGACCCCAGCTTTTCAGACACCTCCTTTTAAGAGGATCACAGTCTAAATTTTACTGTCTCAGATCAAGCTCTGTGTGTCCCTGAACAGAAGAGAAGGGGAGGAAAACTGTACACTCCGAGAACACTGTTCCTCTTCTAATTCAAACTGCATTTCAGAGAAGTAAAAAAACCAATCACAACCGAGTCCTAGACAGCCGCACAAAAATAAGCGTTGTGTCAGTACCACATCATAGGAGCTTAAAATGCCTCAACTAATTTGTTTCCTTCCCTCTTTTCTTTCAGCAAGTTAAAAAAGGGGAGTGGCAGAGGGACAAAAATAGCCCCCACCAAATATTTCTGAAGAATGCTACTGCTCTTCGAAAGCAGATATAAACACATTTCCCTCCCAGTTTTTACCTCGTCAAAAATCTGACTCCATATATTAGTGGCATGAGCATGTCACCATTTTATTTTTTTTAAATCTGAGATCATTACAAATATGTATCACTTTGCAACATCCCAAATTGTTCTTCAGGGAACAGCAAGATCACATATTAATAATATGATTCAAAAATCCTCAAAGCTTGGCTGTTTCTTGTAGCAGCCTATTAAATTGAAAGTACTTCGGTCATGAGTTAGGATAAAAAAAATCCTGTCTATTATATAACCTTAAATATGGATCCTGATCAAGTTTGTTGCAAACATTAAGATAAGACATGCAGAAATCTCTTTACTAGTATAGAAGAGTTTCATCTTATTTCTGCACTAATTATAAAAAAAAAGCAACACTAATGTAACTATTCAACCCACAAATAGCATTACTGATACATAACCATAAGGAAAAGACTGAAGCCATTTACCCCAAAAGGGCTAAGCAGGAAAAGCAAGAAGTCTGCTCACATTTACAAATGAGGGTCTGAAAGACTGGAAAATTAAGAGAATCATCAAATTTTACTTCAGCTTAAAAAAAAAATCATAGCAATTCAGGCCTAGTGGTAACTGATCTTTATATCTCAACATGAAATGACTTTAAACACTTTTTTTACTTCCACAACCCCTTTTTTTTTCTCCCATACTATTTTAAGATATTAAGGTAGATTGACTACATACTGGAGGTACAGAAGTCCCCATTTCATTATCAGTTCTAGTCATCATGGGGAATAGGGGCTTGCCAGAGGACAAATACTTTTCTCCAACAAGAAAACACTGCCCAGTCAAGCTGACTTTTGACAACTGTTTCCATGATGAGAATTACAGACCAAACCAATTGAAACAGGCAGAACAAATAGCAGAGGGTGGCTAACGTAGCTGCGGAATGGTCACTTTCATTTGTCCTCATGAGAGCTTTTTAAGAAATTAGTCATTTAACAACAGAACAGGCATGTATTAGTTCGGCAGCCTCGTTCATAAGGATAATTCACCCCAGCATGAGTTCTCGAACTGATGACATTCAGTGAAGTCGGTAACAAGACCCCTTTTGCAAATGTAGACCTTTGAGCTGACAGCAGTCAAGGCTACAAGTGGAGAAAGGAAAAGCAGCACATTTGCGGTCGTCTTTGGTAACGAAGATGCTACAAAGATGACAGCAAGTAGTATATTCTATTGCGTATTGGCTCTTTTAGAGTAGTCATTTGGTACTACCACACTCCTACCATGTCAGTTATGATGCACAATCCAAGTATACAAGGTGATGAAACACTCCTTGGGCTTTACTTTACCAGCCCAGAAGGAAGTTTTAAAGTTTCCAACTCTGAAGGCACGCGAACCAAATCTCTCTGAGCACATGCAAAAGTGTTACCAAAAGCAAAGATCTGAGTGATGCAACAGGATGCTGGAGGAAGCAGTTTTTTCTCTTACCACTGTTCAAGTATTGCTAGTTGACTGTTCAGTAGTAGAACTAAGTGTGACCTCATTTTAGCTCAGCTTTAGTCCAGGTAGTTCTAAACGCAGTAATTTGTTGTAACAGAAGTTAGTTACTCTTACACTTCCTCTGCTGATAAAGACTGAGCAATAAGCATGGGCAAGACTAACTATGGCTATTTAGGGTGTTCGCACCAGCAAAATCAAAAATATGTCCTGAAACAACTTCCATGAAATGTATTTGGGTATCTTTAACTAACAAAAGCCTTACTAAAATACAGTTTTATAACAAAGCCTTTATGAAAATATTACAACTCAAGTCATCTTTTTGTCCTAACCCAGATACTGCTGGTTTATTATCTTATCACTAACACTCCAAACACATGATCCATTCCCACATTTTTTTGATCTCAGTTCTCCCTTGTTTCCAAGGGACTCAGAAGCACAGGGCACTTTACTGTAGACTAAATGTAGAGTTCTGTGAAGTGTTGCTGACTACCTCTGCAGCTACAGTAGGGTCTATTACATCATATATTAGCAGAGTTTGGGTTCATTTCAAATTCCCAAACATTACCACTTTAAGCACTCCAAAACGCATGATGAGGTTTCACTAACATCTGAAGTCTTCATGTGCATAATACTTGGACAAAACCAATTTAGCAACCCTTTAGTAATAGTAAACACTAACGTATTAAGTCTTATAGAAAGTTACTTCCATCTTCTGAATCATCTCTGAACTTGAAGTTTTCATGTGAGCTTCAAACTGGTCGAATTCTGTTAAAAATGTCTGGTTTCGCAGAAGAGCTCCTTTTTGTCGTTCATCTATTTCTTTCAAGTATTTTTTCAGCTTCATGTATTTTAGTTTCATTCTACAGGGGAAAAAGAAACAGTACTTAAAGAGTATGAAAATAAACAAAATCTATTACAATCACTTTTCTTCAGACACATACATACTATCACTTATGTAGGAGTTTCCCCTCCAGCCCCTAAAAGGATTAGACACGTTCTTCTGCACAGCTGTCTAAAGCTACGTTATACAACTGACAGGATGTCTCCTATATAACTTCAGATTTAAACAGGGGGTTTGGTGTTCGAAAGGATAAGTACATTAAAAATCCATTTAAAACAAATTTACGAGAGTTTATGTTTTAGTCACTTATATCACATTAAATCAAAATGAAAATTCTATTTAGAAGAACATGCTCCGAGAGTCATACAAATTGTAACATTAAGGCTGCGGTTTCACAATTGCTTTAAGCCAACCTAAACCCATGCTGCCACCAAAAGGGGCATCTCACTCCAAGCCCTTCTTTTTTGTGCCAGTGCTATCTGCTATGTGTCCACATGGCAAATTAGGCTAAGAGTAATCCAGCTGAAAAATCCATCTAAACCAGTTCTCACCCACCCAAAAAACAGGTTCACTTTCAGCCAGATCTATTTTCTTATCTGATTACAAGGCAGCCACACAAGTGTTAGTGCCAACAAAGGGAAAATGTGAGCCAGGGGCAGTCAGGAGCATCTTCTGGTCTCGATCTGCCTACAGGTCTGCTTAAATCAGTAGTGAAATTGCAACCTAAATGCCCCAAGTTGCCAATATTTTCAGAGAAACTTCAGTTCAAAACCTGCTAGATTAAAATAGATCAAATAAAAACAGAAAACAAAGTACATGTGATGTCTCCCCACCTGTTAAGGCATTTTTTTCTTAAATTTACATCTTCATTTTCTAATCTAAAGGCCCTCTTTCAGAAGAGGATTCCTGAGGGATGGGCCATTATTGCACCTAGCCCTCAGTCCCTTGAGCCAAGACAGAAAAGTGACCTCTACAAGCTTTACAAAACACATTTAAGGAAAGGAACACTGCATGAGACACTTTTCAGCCCTCTTGTTGGTGGGGGTTTTGGTGTTTTTTTGGTTCTTTGTTTGGTTGGTTGGTTGGTTTTTTATTTATTTTTTTTCTTTGTTTGTTTTTGTTGTTGTTTGGGGTTTTGTTTCCCCCCCCCCTCCTCCTCTCTCTGGTTTGTTGTTTAGGTGTTTTTTTGTACAGACTGTATATGCAATTTACATTTAATAGATAATGCAGAAACAATCCAAGGGGCAGGACCAGAACCTAGAATATCCTCTAGGACTTCCTAAAACTTTCAGACTTTCTAAGACCCTAGGACTTTCTAGCATGAACTATGCTACAGGGATTTTACAAAAGTTGCATAAAACCAACTTGCATGTTAGCTGTTGCTAAGATAATAACATTTCAGTATTAATAGAATAAGGTAGTTAGTTATTGCTGAAGTTATTTCATCAATAGCTTAGAGACATGAATCTTACATTATACTTAACATATGAATATAGATTTATTGTTATAAAACCCTTCAAGATAACATTCTAAAAGCATTCCATGATACCTGAGTCTTTGTAACTAAAATAAAATAACCTATAAGAAGCTTTTAAATAGGCTTACAGGTATGCCTCAGACTTTCTGTATTCCATCAGTTTTCTTTCTAATTCCAGCCTTTTGGCTTCACTGGAAGAAAGCAAACAACATATAGTAAGATAAAACCATTTCACAATTTAAATTCTCAAAATGCAAGAAATAAAGCATTTCACAGAGCATAAATTCTTCAGAGCAGAGAGCACGTTTTTTCCTAGATTGGTAGCCTTACAGATTGATCTGCCACCCAAGCTTATCACAAAAAAAAACCCCAGCCCAAAACTCAAAGCTTTAACTTCTCCCTTTTGTAACTCACTGGAACAAGAGCTAGGTTGTTTTAAAGGGAAAAGATGCTTGAACATGTATAGATCCATGCAAGACCCACCAAAATAGCCTGAGACTTCTGCCCAGCTTAAGTCGCTGTTTCAAGTCCCTCCTCCAGCAGCCCCAGGAAGGGCTCCAAACCCTGAGAGTGGCAGGTCATGAGCTCCTCTCTCCCCTTCTTCCCCACCCCAAGTCCCAGAGCAGACCGCTTTCAATGCGGGGAATACTTAGCTGCACTCGTTCAAACAGACAGCTCCCCAGAACTTCTCATAGGAATCTATCAACCCATTAAAATAGATTTCCAAAAAATCCCAACTCTTTCCCGGCTTACAGACCCAATGCGCTATCCAAGCATTTCATTTAACGATTTGAACTTAAAATCAAGCACGCATTTCACACTTATGCATTAAAGCCAAGTACATCTAGAGATATGCTAGCACCAGAACTTCCTAAAGGGTAACAGATATAAGTAACCATCAAAAATATTTATGGTTGTGAGAATGCCACGAGGCCATCTGTATCTGCCAAAAGCAATGCAAGGGTACAGGCTGTACATGTGAGAGTGATATGGGCAGACACATGAGATTGCATGCACCCGTGTGGCTAGGCGTGCTTGTCTATGGATTTGTGCACTCCCCTACAAACGTGTCCCCGTCATAGCCACACACATTTGCCTCCTCCCAGTTGCCCTGCACAGAGGAAAGCAAGGAAAAAAACCCTTTCTGCTTCTTAGTCTGAGAGATCAAGGCACCCATTTTACCCATCTGATCCTGCCACTGTCTGAAACAAGATTAGGTTTTCATGTCATGTATGCAATTTAAAAGCCACGCTTCATCTGGGATCTCATCCTTTCAATTTCCTTTTACATGACGGACAGCTAAGCCAAAGCAGATTTCAAGATCTTGTTTTTACACTTCTAGAAGTAATTTTCATGACTCAATGAAGAACACTGATATCCTGATGGATGTAAAAGCCGACGGATGCAAACAGCCATTGGCTCCAATCCTATTTCTCATTCTCCAATACCACAGGTAGCACATCACATTCCTTAGCTCCCGAAAGATCCTTTCCTTTCTACCAGTGTCATTTTTCAGCATCCCGTTCATTAGTCTGTTACAGCTATTTAGACAGCACATGAATATGTAAGTAAGGTCTTCTCAGAGCAAGACAAAGCAATATAAAAAAACATCAGGTAAGAGCCTCTCGGCATTTGAGTATCATCATTACAGATGCCTAAAATGGTTACCGCACAGCTTGTGGTGTTTCGCAACACAGCTCTGTCCAAGCACTGAATTAGAGGCAATCAAGACTTTACTTGTAGATTTGCTTGCCTGGGTTCTGGCAAGGTTCCAGCACAGTTTCTTTGTCAGTGACAGAAGTGAAGCTTGAAGCAGTACAGGGATCATCCTGGCCGCTCCATTGCGCCACCACCTCCTCTTTTACATGAAAAAAACCCAAAGCTCTCGGCCTGAAACTTCTATTTGTTCATCCAGTTTTGCATTAGGTTAAAGTGGTACAAACAGTCAGGTATCAACTTTTTTCTTAAATGGGCAAAACCAGCACACTTCAGAACTTTTTAAGGATCCAGGTGGCTCATTTTCAAACAACCCTGAATCTTCAGTCTACAGAGAAAGAGTGTCAGCTCGGGATTTGAGTGCAGAATTAAATTCCCTGGTCAGCCACAAGCTCTCTCTAATCTCTGGCATTTCACCAGGCATCGATCTGTAGTGATATTTGATCCCTCACCTCGCATATAAACCAGCAGGACTGAGACGCCTCAGTATTTTTTGAGATACCAGGCCTTAGTCTCTTTGTGCTTCAGTTCCGCATCTATAATGTAGGCATAACAGTACTCCTGTCATGATACCCTGTTGAGATAAGTACACAGAAAATTGTGCAACACTTGGGCACAATGCAATCTTCCCATAGAAGAAAGAAATGTTATTTTTACAGTTGTTTTTCTACACCTATCTGACCTTAAATCAACTGTTGAGCGCGGAGCTGCATCTACCTTGCTAGCCTGGAGCCTGGCCAGAGCCTGCTCAAGCCTTAGCCAACAGCCCGGGTCCCCTGGGCAGGTTAGAGGGGGCCTGTTTAGCACCATCTTCTACATCCAACCGATACCAGCAGATATTTCTGAAACTAATAATCCTACCTGCTTTACATCCTCTGCTCAGGACATCTCAGTATTTGTACACATTTACTGCAAATTGCTCTTAGTGTGAAGCATCTGGCCTCACCGTCTGAAAAGTGAAGCTAATTGCAAAGTTACTCACAGTGTTAAGTACAGCACTTTATGATATAATTCATTTACTTCATCGCCCACATCGCTCACACTGCCTCTCTCACCAGCAACCACTGAAGATTAAGTGCTGAGTAATCACAACACGGCCAGCTCTGCGTAAAACACAGAAGGCAAACCCTCTACCCCATTTCACTTATCTTAGACACCTTAAACCTAATTTCTCCATAATGTTGCACACAACACAGATACCACTGACCTGCATACAGAGACCTATGCACGCAGTAATTTTTATTTAGATCGGACAAAGTACCAGCATTAGAAAATAAAACATGGCCAACAGAGTCTAACATGTAATTTAAGGTACAGCTATGGGTTTTTTGCACAAGCTGACTATTTATCAGAAGCTTAATATCCAGAGGCTAATTTCTCAAGCACTTCAGAACTGAGATATTTAAAGGAAAGAGAGATTTATGAGAACAGGCGGAAGAGAAACAGTCACGAGAACTTCCTTCTAGTTCACCAAGTCAGACGGGAGATGTAACCAAGCAGCAGCTTCCTCACTATATTCAAGCTCTTGCACATACGGTTTATTAGTAGTGGCTCATTGTTTGCTTAAGCACAACTGTGAACTGAAAGCAGGACTGCAGTCAGGAGTGATACAGCTGCCTGGTACTTCAGGTCTTAGAACAGGTGACTTGAGATTAGATCAGTGCAGAATTCCAAAGCAGGACTTAAAAAGCTGAAATGCTCTACCAATTTAGCTGAAGTTTTTACATTTTACACTTTAAAAAGTTGTTTAGATAAAAGGTATCACTTCGAGAAATTCTGAAGAGGCAACTGCCTCTGCAGCACCATTCCCAGAGGCAACAGCAGCATACAACTTGCAGTCTGGCATAAAAATGACTCCTCATTTGTCAACACCACCAAGTACAAATACATCTTTTATTTTATATTTTAAAGTACATACAACAGAAGTGTGCCAGGAAGAAAAGGTCTGTTTATTACCACAAGACCTGTTAAGCTGGGTCTCCAAAGGAAGCACAGCTTATGCAGTCATGCTGTCTATCTGCCTTTCCCCTGCCCCAAATAACTCCTGAATCTTTTGGTGCAACCGAATTAGAGGAGCTGACATCCAAAAAGGTACTACGTTCCCAGCGGTTTCAGAGGAGCCGAAGAGGGGTAGTCCATTTGTGCAGTGTGAGCTCTGCTCTAGCTCAGGCAACAGAGAAGCTACAAGAGAGGTGACCAAACTCCATGAGATCAGGCTCTCGGGAAGCACAAGACATCTCTACTCCTAACACAAGGGATATCTGCACACAAAGACATAGTTTAAAGCAGCATGCAGCCTAGAACACTCAGATTTTACTCTGCCCTCTCCGTTTTCTAATGCCGCAATTTAGATAAAGTGTTTTCCCCATCTAGGGCCCATATCTTTAATAATTTCTATACAATAAACATATACTTTGTATATTCTTATCCAGTCTTTTAAACAGCAAGTTATTGCTGTCTTGTTTGCCAGCGGTCTTCCATACCAGGACAGGATATTAGTGAAGATATACACAGCATTTTTGTAAAAGCACTATCTGCATGAGAGTTTAGATTCTGACAGCCGTGGTGTTATTATTTCTGCTAATACTGTACATTTGAGATGCTAGCATGAGACCCAGAAATCAAAAGTCTTCTGTATTAGACAGAAAACAGGTACTGCTTAAAAAGCAACTTCACAACACTATACCATAAGTGATCTCAAGAGACTCCCTCTGGCCAGAAAAAAAAAGTGCTAATTGACACCAATTACTGCAGTTATTGCAGCAAGTAACAGGCCGGGAGCATCGCTAATTGCGCACAGCTTCAGAGGAACTGACCGGTGATTGGGATCCCTCAGGCCAAGGACCCTTCAGAAAGCTTCCATCACCACCTACGCTTGCTTTTTTCCTGAAAGTCAGACCTGCCCCGAAGAGCCCACAAACTGAAACACCTAAAATAACTTTTTTTTTTTTTAAAGATTAAAAAGACATCTGTAGGAGAAACATCTGTACATGTCCATCCATCAACTAGCCAGCTCTGAAATATCAGCACGTGTATTATTTGCTCAGTTGCTTAAAGCAGCAAGTCATTTTGTAAATATTGCCAGAAGTGCTTCAGGAGAACCTCTCGGACAAGCAGTAACAGGGCTGCGGCGCTTTCAGAAGTCACCCGGTGTGCTAACACAGAAGTCACCCAGCAGAACGACTGGGAACACACAAGGCAGCTGTTACCGGTCAGCCGGCTTCAAGCATCCTCCCCACAGCCCCACAAGCAGCCGAAAGAAGGCGGTACAGCAGGAGGCGGCGGCAGAAGCGCCCTGTCCGAGGCACTGCAGGGGACCCTGGCTATCCCCCCGCCCCACAGAAAGCCCCCGAGGGTTAACATCCCAAAAGCACCCCACGAACCCCATTTCGCCCTCCCCGGTACGGAAGCGCAGCACGGTCGCGTTCCCGCGAAGGTGGGAACCCGCCTGCCCCGCCGCCCGCGTCCCCCTCGGGGCGGAGACCCGGGAGCCGCCCTCCGGGGCACACGGTGGCCTAACGCCCCACCCCAGGAGAGCGGCGTGCGGGCCGGCTCCGCCGCCAGCCGCGCCGAGGGGGAGAAGCTGGAGGGAGGCGGCGGGAACGCCGCCAAGCCCGGGGTGAGGGGGGGGACCTGGCGGGCCGGGCCCGGTGCGACCGCTCCCGGGGAGCGGGGCCGGGCGGTCTCCTCACCTGTCGCGGAGGCGCCGCAGGAGGCCGCCGAGCCCCTCGTCGCCGCCG
>VYZW01018299.1:14596-90047 GCA_013401315.1 Balaeniceps rex | reverse complement strand
CTGATATCTGTATCTTAGCTGTTCTCTATAAAAAAGATGATAATGCAATAGAGTCATGTTTTGGAAAAAAGTATGTAAAACCACTGTGTTTTATAGTACAAATATTGAAAGAGACGTTATTAATAGCTTGAAAGAGACTGTACCAGTAGCTGTAACAGCGTTGAGACTGGGGAGGGGACAATATGATCAAAGGGGGAACAACTTTGGCACCCAGCTGCAGGAAAAGCCATTAGTGGCATTTGCATAGTTCATATGTTCCCCCTCATTATAATGAACTCATTTGCTGTAGATACTAGGGGTAGCTGGCTCCAGACAGATAGCTTGTTACCCCCTTTCTCCCTCACTGGTGGAATCTGGAGAAGAAGTTGCATATTCCTCTGTAGAATGCATCTGGCCTTTGCCAATTTCTTGGGTCACAGCAGCAGTTTATGGTGATGGCTTTCTGTCACAGAGATCCACAGAGTTATTTTTATGAAGCGGTAGTAGTTCTTAAAATTCTGAGTCATATCAACTTTTTTACCTGCCATTTTATCAATTAACCCTCCAGTAACTGCAATGCGAATGTCCTTGTTCTTCTTGTTTTCACTTTTTGTTAAACAAAATATCAGCAGATGGCAAGCCTTCACTGGTACAGTTTGATAATACAGCTATACTAAACACAGACCAGACTTTGATTCTTCAGACTTCTTCAATGGGTGCCTCTTCCCTCCTGACTCTTGCCAGCCCACAGGATTAAGAATAATGCTCCAAAGCATTTACATACACAAATCTACATTTATCCACAAACTACAAAAATTGTTAGATATTTTTGTGCCAGCTACATCATGTCTAGGAAAACTAGATTTGATGCACACAATTACTTGACTGGCTCCAGTGCCTTCTAATAAGGTGATTTGAAGGCACTGATTATAGTAGCATAGCAGAGAGGATCCCAAATTGTGTCCATGCATTCTCCTCAAGTATGCATACTTTGCAGCCAGGTATAGGAACTGCTGTCACTAGCAGTGGCCACCACCACTGCTGCCACTGGTGTCCCTGCCAGTGATGGTACCTGGCTTTAAAAGTTTGTGAAAGCCAGATTTGGAAATTTGTCTCCTCTCAAAAAGTGCCAGTAAATATAGTAAGCAGGTATGCTGCTTTTGTCTGGGGTAGAGTTAATTTTCTTTGTAGTAGCTCGTATGGGGCTATGTTTTTAATTTGTGCTGAAAACAGTGTGGATAACAGGGATGTTTTCATTACTGCTGAGCAGTGCTTACACAGAGTCAAGGCCTTTTCTGCTTCTCACCACACCCCACCAGCAAGTAGGCACGGGGTGCACAAGAAGTTGGAAGGGGACACAGCTGGGACAGCTGACCCCAACTGGCCAAAGGGATATTCCATACCATATGACATCACGCTCAGTATATAAATTTGGGGGAAGAAGGAGGAAGAGGGAGGACATTTGGAGTTATGGTGTCTGTCTTCCCCAGTAACCATTATGCATGATGGAGCCCTGCTTTCCTGGAGATAGCTGAACACCTGCCTGCAGATGGGAAGCAGTGAATGAATTCTTTGTTTTGCTTTGCTTGCATGCGTGGCTTTTGCTTTACCTATTAAACTGTCTTTATCTCAACCACGAGTTTTCTCGCTTTTACCCTTCCAATTCTCTCCCCATCTCACTGTGGGAGAGTGAGAGAGCGGCTCTGTGGGGCTTAGTTGCCAGCTGGAGTTAAACCATGACAGCAAGACATCTGAGTGATCCCTCTAGGTGCCCTCAGTTGATAGCCCAACACAAATCTGCAAGTGGGCAGGATCTCGTAGTCCTGAACTACCACCAGCCTGAATAGCTCCTTGTTCTCCTGGCGTTTGTCTGCACTAGGTACACACACCAGCTGATACAAATATGTTTCTTGGCTGTATTTAGGTATTGCAAAGAATCTCTTTTACTGTGTACCTGTTTCTGATGGGCTGTTCACAAGGACAAGAGCTCCTGAATACTCTGTATAAGACTTTAGTTACTGCAGCTCAGCTTTTCAGTTGGGTTTGTGTTAGGCAGTACACGAGAATGTTTTAGGGCACTGAATACTGGACCAAAACACTGCAGCCCTATGGTGCAAAGTGCCACAGGCATGTGATTTGAACGTGCTAAGAAAATGTTCCGGTTTATATTGGTTTGGGTATATTCTGTCCATGCCATGCCAGTTTTATGCCAGACTGGATATTGCCAGTTCCCCCCAGACAATATAAAGCCAGTATAAATACCAAATTGTGCACTCTGGATAATTCACCAGAAGTGCCATCATGTGCTCCTGCCCCATCCATTTGGACTGGTAGGTGATCCAGTGCCACACAAATCAAATCTTAATGGTCTTGTCAGCATATCCTTACTAAAACTGAGGTTTTTAATTGTCTCAGCCTCTCTTCTGTGTGGCATACATATGAGCACAAAGAAATCTAATATTTACCAGCGCAGCTGTTTCCTACCTCCTTCCCCGTCTGCAGCCCCCTGGGACACCATTCTAATAGAGTTTTGTGTAAACATCAGTTGGCAAAAATCCTGAAGTCCTTTCTAAGGCAGACATGACATCACTGTGACACACATATCTCGAGTTTCTTCAGAAAATTATTTCCTTCAGATCACACCCACTAGAGGAACTGAGCAAGCTGGGGGTGTTCCTGTAGGACCTCATCCATCTCCAGCTGAAGTTAGTCTTTGGGTTGGCTGCATGGGAGGCAGCCGTGGAGCTACAGGCTGAGCCTGCCCTTACCCCGGTGGTCCCGGGAAGAGGCCCGGTGGTCCCTGTTGCTCTTTGTGGACTTGCTAAGTGGGACTCGCCGAATGCAAGATGTGTGCAGTTGATCCTGATTCTGCGCTTTCCCAGCTAAAGAAGAGCCGACCACATGGGGATGGGCTGAGGCCAGGCATGGCGGGAGCTGTCGCTCTGGCTGAGACCAAGCGCCCGGCCTTGGCTGGAAGCAGCTCCCTGGGGCCAGGGGCGGGTCCCAGCTGCAGCCTTCCTGCGGCACTGCCTGGGGGCCTCTCCCCATGGACACCAGTGGAAAGGGGCCACCCTCGGCTGCACTGACTTTGCATTGTCCCCAAGCTGCGGCAGCCATACCTGCTGGTGGGGGGATGCTGTCCTCAGGGCCTTTAAAATATGGGCACAGTGGGCCTTGCCATGTTTACAGCTGGTCTGCACAAACACGATGCTTTCTAGTATTTTCTTTCAATCTGTAGCAAAACCTGAAGTTCCCAGTACTGTTGGAAAGGAAAATGCCACCCAACCAGCAATCTGGTCTTTATCGCAGCTGATCAGTCTCAGTGCCCAAAAGTCAAGTTTCAATCAATTTAGTCTTGGATGCCTTTTTAATTTCAGATAAACCAGAGCCTTCAGTACATAACAGCTTTTAGAAAATATATGCAATTAAATGTGATACGTTGGATTCATTTCAAAATACCTGACTTGCAGTGGTACACTTCCAAAGATAATTTCATTAGGGTTTTTCTTTCCATGACAGTACCTGGAACCAAATCCTGCAATTTCCTTCTTGTAAGTAGCTCCCACTGAAATCAATGGGGCGACCTCAGAGGTACAGTCTGCTGAAGGTATCTCTTTTCTTTCCACAGACCAGATTAACTGCCTTGCAGGCCAGATCTAGACATAGGGTCATTGGCTGATCATTTCTGCTAAGAGATCTAAAAAGGATTATGTATTATAACCTTTTATGTTCTAGTCAGTGGCTTGAACTTGGCCCGTGTGCTCAGTGGCTTGTCATTTGTGGGAGCAGTCTGTAGTTGTGAATTCTGGCAAAGCTTTTTCTGAAGTAAGTAGACCATCCCAGGTAAAATTGGAATAAATTTTGTATTTTTTTAATCTGAAGTCTGGAATGGCAGCAAAAGGTTTTGTGATCAAAATGTATACCTCCCCACCTGTTCTGGGTCTCACCATCATCAGCTGGAGCGAGCTGTCAAAATCCAGCCCCTGATTACAATATTCGGTGAAGAGATAAAGTTGTAACTATCATGTCCAAAAAGTCTCACTGATATAAGGAACAACATTCCTGATGACCTCCAGAGGAGGAAGAGCCATCCTGTTCTGAAGACAGGAATGGTGAAAGCATTAATGTAAAGAGCAATATCATAGTGAGTTAAAGACAATGGTGGTGGTACTTAAGTGTTTTTAAAGGTTAATTCAGGCAGGTGTTCCACGACTTCTGGTAGCATAACCGAGTTGAAATGCTCTCAATAGAACAAAGCAGTTCTTCATCCCCACCGGGATGTAACAGTTGCAGGAAAGAAGCCGTGTGAGTAGTAGGTAGATTTCTAAGTATCAATTTTAAAATAGAAAAGCATAGGAAAAAGCTCATTCTTTTGGCTGACTTATGCTGGAAGTTTCCATTTGGTTTTGGATTTGCACATATGAAAAAGTAGGGTTAACATTTTCAGAATATTCCATTGGTCCTCATTTTTTTTTATGTGTGAATACCTCCCTGACTGCACGGTCTCCAGTGTAGCAGCATGGCAAAGACAGGCTACTTGTGACTAATTAACACCCATTTACGAACTGTTGGGGCCACTAAGGCAAGCAGAAAACTATATCCCGCTTTATATTTGGAGAAAAGTGTCCAGGGCAAAGCATTGCTGAACAGTAGTAAATACTTATCTATGTATTCCCATGTAGCCTCCAGTGTGGCGTTAGCCTCCCATGGAGTATTTTCTCTGGTGGATACAATAGTATGTGGAAATAGTAGGAAGTTACATCTTTCCTATGCAATCACCTGATGAAAAAAAATCTAAATTTTCCAGTTGAAAAGCTTCAAATTTTCAAAAAAAATGAAAGAAACAGGAGAGTCTCAGTTTGCTCTGGTCTTATCAGAAATTAGACTTTGTAGAAATAATATCAGAAGTTTGAAAATCATTTGACATGTAAATTGAACAGTAGCAACAGGATCCAGCAAGAAGGCAATCCAGCTTGATTGCATTATCACAGCTAGTGTATTGGTCTTGCTTGAGAAAATGGGTATTTTTTGTTTTCTCTCCATTTTGGGTCTCTCCTTTAAGCATGGCTCATGCTGGCAGTCTCTGTGAAGTTGTTGCCTTTTCAAGCTTAGAAAAATTATTTGAGAGTTAATGTTTGATTTTTTTTTTTTTGCTCACAGCGTTATCTCCCTCCCAGACGCAGTCATCCTCAAATAAACAATTTGCTGTTAAAGAAGATGTTACATTGGTTTCTGTCATAACATGCTGCATCTGTCCTTACTTTAAAGAGCAGCAGCTCTTCCAAGTGATTTTCCTCCTAATCTTTTTACATCTGCACTTGCTCTACCCCTGATGCCCACTGAACACTGAAAGCGTGGTATTAAGCCAGCTTAAAGAAGACATGTTTCTCATGTTTCTTCTGTCTATGCAATATTTAATCCTCAATAAACGATGCTTTTCTAATCCATTTTTTACATTCATTGAGTACCATGGCTCATCTCAGGCGTACTTCTCATTGTGTTTTGAATTGGATTATTTAAGAAGCACTGATAAAACACCTAAAAGCCTTTATTGGCATAGTATCATTTCTGTTAGACTCAGAAGTTGTATTTGCTTCCTGGGCACTTTGACTAATGCCAATGGCAGAAAGGCTTGCTGGAAGAAGGGTGCACAGCAGAAAAAGAGACTGGGGACCACACATCACACACAGAGCGGGACCAACTACTGAGGTGCTGGAGTAAAGGTTATGTATTAACAAGAGCTTTTATCAACAGTGCCTGTAAGAAGAATGCATAGGGGATCCCAGTATTAATTTAAAGCTAGTGTCCTAACACTCTCCAGAAAAAAGTGGCAGAAGCACCATATTTTTCTGTGCTCCTGGGGAGTGACTTGTGAAGCAGCTCAGGGTTTCAGATTGCTTCCTGCCTCCTCACCAGGGCAAGTCGAATCTTCGATCGCTGAATGGGGACAGTGCAGATTTTATGGCACGACGGTTTCTCTGAAGACTTGAGTGCTGACTTTCTTTTCAGTATTGGCCTGAATCCATTAAACTGTACATGAATGCACAATACTAGAAATTTTCCGCTGCAATCTAGTCATTAAAACTGCAGTCTGTTCTATGGCTTGCTCAGTGCAGAAAGATTGAAGTCAACAATTTCTTCTGTTGTGTTTTGGTCAATAAATCTGCTGGTCCAGATTCATTCCTGGTACAACGCCAATGCTGCAATGTGGATAGATGTTGTCTTTTTTCTCCCTCCCTGAATTAAATTGTACAACCAAAAAGATGAGAAATCTTCAAAAGTACTTTGCTTAAGTGAAGCTGAGAATGTCATTGAACAAAGACAAATGGAGGAATTTTAATTTAAAATTTACTGCAGGTTTGCTGACAACTGGTTGTTAAGCAGCTCTATTCCGGGTTAAGTTTAGACAATAATCATAAATCAAAGTGAAATGCAAGATCAGTTAAATAAAAGCTATTTAGAAACATTTTTTTTTTAAGATATACCTTTCAAGGCTTCCAGGCAATGCATGGACTGTTGACAACTATATGATGACTTGGGCAGATGAAGAAGTGGCAATGAGCGAGAACTGCCCGAGTGAAGGACTTCTCTATTCTTCTGTTTTATTACTGCATTGCCTCTGGCTTCAAGACCCAGGCAGAGGCCAGCTGGAGTGGGCAGGCAAATTTACAGATGTTAACGCTTGCCTTTGGCATTTTCTTTCACTGAGGTCTGGGATATCATCTGCAGTCTTCCAAGGGCTAACGTGCAGCTTGGAGGTGAAAGACATAACTTACGTGAGCATCCAAGGTACGGATTAATAACCTAGGACGTTGTGCTTTATCATTTGAAAGTATACTCTGATTATGACTCTTTTTCTTGAAGAGATGTGAAAACTACTGTCTGTGTTACCGATGGGACTCGGCGCGGTGGGACTGTCACCACTAGGTGGCACGAACCTGATGCAGCAGAAAACATGTCTGAAAAAATGCTGAAACATTTAATGCTTTGCTGAATAGCTGCCAGCCGGTAAGTGAAAAGACTACAACCACCACGCTAGCCATCAGCACAGGACTCGTCTGGAAAGCCCACTTCATTCTGGTTTGCACAACCGTCCTCTGGACAACGGGGGAAAGAGGATGTGTTTGGAACAGACCCACTGTGTTGCCTCCTCCCCCTGGGCAAAATTAAAATCCATTGCCACTAATAAGTTTTTTTCTGTATTTCTGCAGCCACATATTTAAAACACATGCTTTTTTTTCCCACTTGGAGCTACAGTGATGTGGACAGCTAGGACTGCACCATAAAAATGAGGCTAGCTGGCTGCCATTGCTGTCCCATTCCCTCTGGCCATGGCCACACAGCTCACTCGGTGCAACCTTGCTTTTAGACCTCAAGGTTGTAAATTGAAGTGTCTCAGCACTGCTTTGCCTCCAGGCCAGCGCTGACGCTGCACTGCAGGTCTGGGGAGAGCCGCTCTCACGGTGTCCTCTGAGTGGGATGTCAATCTGGAAGCCTTGGATGGCTCTCCAAGTAGGTGTTAGAGATCCCAAGATACTTACGGTTAAAGCAAGTGATCCTCAAGATTTCTTTAGGGACATGCACTCTAATACACTGCCAATTTTTTATTCAGATTTGCTAATATCTAATCCATTACTTTAGGCAGCATTTTTAGATAAATATTATAACTGGTCTCTCTTAAAATGCAGGAAAGCTGGCCTCGCTGTTTACGACAAAGGAGACTGAGAGCTACAGAAATATGTTCTGGTTAGGCTTATAACTCTTGGTTAAGCTTTTGTAACAATTTTTTTATTTCTACAGCATCATAGATGTGGAAAGCACTTCAAAGAGAGAGAATATGTGCTTTAAATGTGGTATCATATATGCAGAAGGCACTCAAAGAAAATGGAAGGTACTTGTACTAAAGCACCTATGCTTTAAATGAGATTAAGTGCAGGATAAGATGACGATAAACAAAGGGCTGGAGGAAGGGCTGGCTATGGTGAACAGTCAGACTTAATAATATGACCATATCTTATTTCCTCTTCAGATTTTTTTAATACAGTAAATTTATTGTAATAGGATTTCTGGACAGCATCCACTTTGAAAGCCTGCACAGCGGTTGGCAATAGAAGATTGGCTGAAAAAAAAATTGAGGTATGTCAAAGGATTTTAAGGGAGTCTGAGGTTGCAGGAAGCAAAAGATCAGACACTACTTCTTTAAAAATACTTTTAACAATTCTCGTTTCATATACAGACAGCATGTTTTAATACATTACTCTTATATAAGTTCCTGAGTCATTTGTGTCAAATGTGAATTTGGTTTGGTTTCCTGGAAGTGTGATGCTACACTCAGCCACTGCGGTGACGGAGGTTATATACATGAAGCCAGTCAGAAACTACGTGCAGGGGTAAAAAAGAGTTTCCTTACAGGAAACTTCATTTTTGGCAAAAAACAAAGTAAGTTCTCAATTTTGGCCAACAAGTTAAAAAAAGGGGGAAATGTTCTTTTTTATATAACATAGAGGAAAGCAAACTATTTCTGAGAAAATCTTCGTTTTGCCAAACCTGATTTTTCATCAGCACATGTTTCAGTCAACAATTCTCAAACATTCCTAAAGCATGTATGTGAATTCTTGCACTGTAAGTCCCTTGCCTGAGAAGGACTGCAATTGACTTGCACTTGTCAATTATATGCAATTTAACTACAGATTTATTGTGGACAGCACTTAGAAACACGATAGCCCCACGGAAGTTACAGGGGCACAGGCAATGCAGGGGAATAGCCCGGGGAGCAAACCTTGCAACAGTACCTGCGAAGGCAGAGAGTGAATTACTGGGACTCAGTATTTGCCAAATGAAAAAAAAGAATGAGCCTGCCAGCTCACGTCAGGGACATACGATCAAAACTCTGCAAATTCAAAACATCCAGTATTCATGCTCTTCTTTTCTAAAGAGAGGCTGGAATTTGGGCTATTTCACAGACAGTCAGTGTGTGCTATTTCAGAGCACCAGAAGAGTCAGGGAGAGACAGTCATCGTTGTGGCTAGAGCCCAAAAAGCGCAGCCCTGGACTTCCTCATAAACATCTGCTTTGCCCCTTTCCAGCCCAGCCCTTCATATGCCCCCACCCAGAGTGCAAAAAGATACAGCATTTCTTTTCTGCACAGCTTTCCTGAGCAAAACAGCTTGTCTGTTATTGCTGGCCTATTGCATTTGGATCTGTGTTACAATCAAAGGAACTAATTTTGGCCAAATCTTCCTGGGAGAATCTCCCTGCTGATTACAACTTTTTTCCTAATGTCTGTTGCTTCTAAAAGTATATAGAGAGATCAGCAACTGGAAATCTGTTGTCCTAGTAGCAGCAGTTGAATTATTAGTATTTTATTTCCTGAAGGAAAGTGTTTTCTTATGTCAAAACATTGCATGATAGTGCTGTCTGAGGTGCTACACAAAACATCTGTACTCGTTTCCATTAACTGCTAGCGCACTGGATCAATATTCAGACGTGGTCATTTGTTCTCTGCGATACCACCAAACATCTAAAAACTGTCTCTAAAAACTGGGTGGTTAATGTGAACCAGGCATTTTTAAATAGATCAGCCGGCCCACCCATGATTATAAGCCTGAACATAAGGGAGCATGTTTTACAAGGTCAATTCCAATTAAAGCTCCTCTCCCAACCCAAATATCTTTAATCTCCGAAGACTACTTGTATGCATTGTTTCACTTAGGCAAGTCTGTTTTGTGATTACTTCCAATTACTTCCCTGCCCACGTAGCTTTCTCACCCTCATCCGCCACGGTTACGAATACACACGTAAAGATGAAACTGGCCCTGGCGTACTACAGCTGCTTTCCTCGGGTGCTTTTTTGTAGGGCAGCCTTCATGATGTGATTTAATACTTGCGAACAAGCCGGCACAGGGGCGAAGGGGAAAGAACTGCTCAGATGCTGATGCTTAGTAGATCACGTTCCTGCTATTTTAGTTACTAGTTTTACTTCTTTACTCTACAGTTTATACATGAGCATAAAGTTGCAAAGATGCTAGAAAGAGCACAGGAGAGGGTTTTTTGATAGCAGAAATAGAATGAAATTCTAGACTTAATTATGGATCAGAGTCAAAACTCCTGATCTAAACTGGAGGCAGGCTCAAATGTCAAGGGTAGATTTTGATCTTAATTCTCTGCATGGAAATCTGAAGTAGCTCCACACTTTGTCAAACGTAGTGTTTTGTTGGAAACCTCACTGAGAGCACAGCTTGAATCAAAGTGTGTGTATTTGGTCTTCAATGTTTTGATTTGGGTTGCAAAAGAAACCCACTTGTGAACTCTGGCACAATCCAGGGACTGAGAACGGAAATTTGTTCCAGACCACTTTAATTAAAAAATATGTTTTAAAATTGTTAATACTGCAAAGGTCAATCAGGACACAGACCATTGTATTGTTTGAACACAGTAGAAAGGCATCTTTCTCCAAACTCTACCAAAATATACTGATTTCTTTCTTACTTTTCAACAGGCGTAAGAAACAATGGGCTTTTGCAACTCTTATGCCAGCAAAGGGGAGTGATTCCGTCTGATTCAATATTTGCTTCCCTGCTTTGCATCAGCCCAGTAGTACCAAGGGAGGTGGGAAACGGCCAGTCTCCTGAGCTGGCTGCCCTCTCCCTGGGGAGCTCCCGGCCGGCACCGAGCTGCCATGTACCCGTACCCGTCGGTGACGGGAAGAGGAAAGGCGGGGAGGGAGGTGGCCAAGCCTGCCGTGCGCCCATCGCATCCCCAGCTGCTATCCAGTCCAGTGGGACACCCGCTCCTCAGGAGAGCAGAGCAGTCTTTGGGCTATAACTGGGTTTTTCGAGGCATCTCTTCCCAGCTTGGGCATGCCAGAAAATCAGGCCCAGTGGAGTTACACCAGTATGCGTGAGAGCAAATTAGGGCCCTGGCTCTTTAGTTTCATTGTTTCATGTTGATGATGCAATATGACTAATTTCTTAGGAATAATAGCACTGCACTCAAATATGCCCCTCAGAAATAGCTTCCCCGCAGGCTCATTAAGGGTAACCTTTCTAAAAAAACGAATGCATTTGCCTTAGTTCCTGAGAGCAGAATGGCTCTTTAAAGTCACAGATACTCCTTTGAAACTATACCATCTTGCTGATGTATTGTATAAAAGTATTAGGTGGCAGCATGCTGCATTTCAATGATGCTTTTGGACAGGCCATTCTCTACCCCCTCAAAAAAAATACATCTAACACCATATTTTTTAACAGAAATGGTCTTCCTACCAAACATTCCCTGCAGTACGGAGGCTTGGGGTTTGCTGGTGTGGGACTGTCACTGCACAGTATGCTGGTAGTGCCAAGGCCTTGAATTAAAGGTCTGAATTAAAGAAAGCACATATTTAACTGAAAGGAGATCCCAAGCATACACAGAATATTTCTAATCAGTGTCCGTAAATAAAACTGATGGTAAAGGAATCTTGCCTTTGAACTGATTGCTCTGATCAGATTTGGTTTTAATTGAGTTCAGATGTAAACTGTTTTTAAAAAGGAAGCAGTACTGTAGAAGTAATTGGGGTTTGTGTACTTCCAGTTGGGATCAGTGGTGAATTTTGAAATTCCTCGTCTACTTCTCTCTGACGATTGAGTCACGTATGTGAATTTCTAGCACATTTTTCTTTCTTTGGCATAGGAAGATGACAATAACTGTATTAGTCCACCTCACCCAAAACACAAGGGGCCAGAAAGGCTTTACATGAGTGTCCTCCTACAGGTTCAGTCTCCATGATTTCTGTAGGTCTAGCAAATCTAGCCCCAAGTGTTAAGTGTGGGTTTCCTTGTGTGGAAGAAAGTGTTAAGTGTGGCTGCTGATTGGATGAACATGAATAAAAATGGCATAAAATGGCAAATGTTCTGGTACAATATCGGCTTCAAGATAAAAGGAGTTCCTTTGTACATGGAAGTATTTTTGGGAATGCCTGAGAAATTTTCCATTGCCCTCAGCTGGCAATGAGTTAATCATTAATTAACAGTTAATCTGTAAAATCTGCAGCACTGCTTCCCACCATATTTCAGTTTGAAAAATTTGTAAGGTCATATTAGAAAACAAGAGGTACTAGGAAAGATACCTGTCGTGGTTTAACCCCAGTTAGCAACTAAGCACCACACAGCAGCTTGCTCACTCCCCCCTGGTGGGATGGGGGAGAGAATCAGAAAAAAAGTAAAACCCGTGGGTTGAGATAAAGGCAGTTTAATAGGACAGCAGAGGAAGATAAAATAATAATAATAATAATAATAATAATAATAATAATAATAATAATAATGGTAAAAGAATATACAAAACAAGTGATGCACAATGTAATTGCTCACCACCCACCGACCGATGCCCAGCCAGTCCCCGAGCAGCGATTGCTGCCCCCCCAGCCAACTCCCCCCTGTTTATACACTGAGCATGACGTCATATGGTATGGAATAGCCCCTTGGTCAGTTTGGATCAGCTATCCTGGCTGTTCCCCCTCCCAGTTCCCTGTGCACCTGGCAGAGCATGGGAAGCTGAAAACGTCCTTGACTAGTATAAACACTACTTAGCAACAATTAAAACATCAAAACATCAGTGTGTTATCAACATTATTCTCATACTAAATCCAAAAGACAGCACTACACCAGCTACTAGGAAGAAAATTAACTCTATCCCAGCTGAAACCAGGACAATACTGTATTAAATTGGTATCTTTATTACATATACCTACACAATGAATTTATGTTTTGAGGAGAAAAAGAACAAACATACACATTTGAATGAAGCAATATAGAGTACATTTATCATCAAAGTGCTGCACTGAGCACATATTTTCTACTTCTTACAGAAAATCTCCCAGACAGGTCTGATCTTTGCAGAACTTGCTACAATAAGTAGGTTAGCAGGCAAACTGTACCTGAAATATTATTCCCAATAAGCACACTTGATTGGAGACTATGTCTGTGCTTACTTTCTGCAGGAGCTGCCCATGTTCTGAGGAGTCAGGAGTTATATCTGTTTTGACTAAGGTAGACCTTTGGAGCAGATGTTGTATTGATGAGATTTCTAGGACACACATCACTGTAGAGTCCAAGTCACCTTAGGCAGCATATTTCAGAGCTATGTATAAAGAATATTGATTTTTGGATGCCTATTTCTGAATGGAGAAAATGCAACATCTGCATCTTTTTTCCCCCTGAACTTGCACCTGGTATTTCCAATTCTTTCCGTGCAGACTGGCTGTAAAGCACTTTCTTGTATCATCCCATCTGCATGTTTCTAATACCTAATCCCACTGAAGTCAACAGTAGCCATCTTCATGTGGACAAGATCAAAGCTTGAAGATGTAGATTAAGACCAAGGTGAAGGAGAGAGGCATATACTACTTCTGCTTCACAGTTTCACACTGAAAGCCTCTTTCCACTAGTAAACTGTATATAGTGCTTTGTCCAGATAAAAATACTTTGGAAGAAGCCATGCTGTTGCAAAGGATCAGATAGCAAACATCTGTCCTTCACCCATTACCCCTACCAGCTCACTCTTAACTGCTTCCCAGATTAGCAAGTGGGGCATCATCATGGAAATAGAGAACACAATGAAACAAAATAATGGTCCTGTGAGAAGAAAGGAGATGTCTCACAGCCCAATCACTTAGATCCCAAGGCAGAAGCAAAGGGTTATACTATTATTGGTACCCTTGTCACCTTGGCCACTAATATTCAAGAAGGCCTGCCTGAAAATTATTTTCTTCACACATTTTTGCAAGTGCAACTTGCAAGTGCAATGGAAAACATGACCACAGAATAAGTTTAGGTTTAAATTAGCAATAACTGTTGTGGAGTGGAGACTGTTGTTATGTGATGGTGCTCAGTGACTCTTGTGAATTAAGATGGTCCCTGCAGGGAGCAAACATTGCACATGGCCACGTGTAACCCACTGTGCTCTGCTTCTTTGAGCAACATAGGCATGGCCAGACTCTCTCATAAGTCCAAAGAGTGGGCTCAGCTCACCGCTCAGAGGCATATAGCATATTTAAACTTATGTCTCAAATTTTTTATCCAGTGTTGAGAACTTCAGACAAGCTGCTCTTGTAAGCTACACTGATAGATACAGGGGACTTGCATTAAAATCTTGGCCTCATTGACAAATATAGGCTATTAAAAAGTCTTGCGTTAGTAGCACTGGAGTTAGATGATATATGACTAAGTCAGGTGATTATGGAGAGAGAGAGTCTTTATACTAATTGATTGGTTATGTTCTCTATTAATGTAGGAAGCTTATCCACTATGCTTTAGCTAGACATATGGAAGGTTTTAAAAGTGCCTTTGGCATTAGGAGCTAATATGAAATATATTGCAAAATAAAGTTCTTTCAGAAAATCTAGCCCTGTTTATCGCAGTGACATTAGGAAGTCAGTAAGGACTATTGTCATGAGAAAAAGGTGCAGAATTTGGCCCAATTTTTGATATACTGCCTGAATGGATCTATGCGATTGCTGCTGCATTTATTTCTGTTTGTAACTAAAAGCAAGTTGCTTTCTGTGGGAATTTGAATTGTGCCCTGTGTATTATTTACATGTGTTGAAAGAAGCATTGATGTACGATAGGAGCCAGTATGAGGCTGTAGCAGGGGAAAGCTATTAAAACATATGCACGCTGAACTCATTAGCTAAATTTATCTTGTATTATTTTTAGTAAAAGTCCAGATGACTGTGTATCCCCATTACATCTCCCTGGGCTTGTAAATGATCTATTTGTAAAAAAAAAAAAAAAAAAAAGGGCTTACTACAAATTTATCAAGTTATCTTTCTTTCAGAAACAAGTTTCATCCACAATCTAGCACAACACTGAGTGGCCACAGAGGCTGCCTCAGTGGTTGCAGCAGTAGGAAGACCCACATCAAATCCCACCTTCAGCCTGCAATATCCTGCCTCCTCAGCCAAGTGCCCTTAATTAAGGCACAGTTACTCTGTGTATAAGGGAACTTCTGCAGCAGAGGAGGCAGTGCCATAAAATAAGTTGAAACCTGGTGTCTTGCTGGTCTCCAGCAGAGGAGGCGTGGAGTCAAGCATCCTGAGGCAATGGAAGATGTCCAGCCTGCATTCACCACATCTTAGGCATGTTTCTCACCGGGAGAAAGAAAGGCAGCAGAGATCATGCAGCAAGAAATCCTGGGCAGAGATGCTTGTACCACAGAGTCCCTTAGGAGGACAGACTCCCTAGCCGCTGTGGCTTTTATTGATCCCCTGGCCAGGTACCTTATTGTCCCCTAGCTCCATGCAGTGCCGTGGCTCAGAGCTGTGGCTCTAATAGGTGACAGCTGATAATTTACAGAGCATTTCATCTTGGCCTGTAGCAGGGATTTTTCCATACTGCAGTGAAAGTCTAATCTCAGTTCTAATGAGAACACCATTAATTTCTACTCAGAACTCCCAGCTGAACAAAGCCCTCTGCACCAGTGCTTGCTCCACCCCGGCATCACACTTCCAGGCTTCTCTTCCCCACCGTTCAAGTGTGAAGCACCCTCAGGATGCCAACAAGCCCACATCTTCGTCCAGCACCCTTTCCTCTTCTCAGATGCTGTTCGCTACATGTCATTCAAAACCAGAACAGGCAACAACAGCACCCTGGCTAATTATGCTTTGTCCCACTGGCTCCTGACATCTTTACTCTTGGCAAACAATGAGATTACTGACTGTGGCTGGGGAAACTGGGACCTGCTGGAGGAGTTATACAGCAATGATATCTATTTCAGGATAATTCAGGCACACCTCATTACTTCTGGTGTACCATTGATTTTACAGCAATTAAATCCTGGAGGTTTCAGACTTGGTTGAAATGTCAAATATCAATTAAAAAAACATCTCAGACATTCACAGAATGGATGCTTCCTGGAGATGCTTTAGCAACACTTCACCCCTCCCCCACTTTTTGATCACCAGCTCCAATAAACTTCAAACAGGAATCTTCCTCTGATAGTGTCAAAATGTTGGCCAAAATGGCTGGAAATCATTAATACTTCAACCTTACCAGCTAAATTCGTACACATTAGCCAAGGAGAGGTAGGTACCCAGTTGTCAATGCAGGTCAAGGACAACATGGAAATGAGAAAATAGTGCTATCATATGGGAGCCACTGCAAGGTCAAATTAAATTACATAATGGGAGATGCTTCTCAGGAGTCAGGCAAGTTTTGACACAGAGAAAGACATAAGATAGCGGAGATGATGCATTTCTGTCCCTCCTACTAGAGCTGGTGTTTCGTGAACGGCCCCATGCGAGCTCTGTGGACCAGCTGTGTTGACTGGGGCTTGTCTGTGAACTTAATGCAAAAGGCTGTGTTGGCTGGTGCTAAAGCCATGCGCTGGGCTGGAGGTTCCCATAGTCCTGTTTCCACCCCCCTGACTTTCCTGTGTCGGTGGGCACGTCACCCAGACCCTTCACTGGGAATTAGATCAGTTTATTGTGTTTACTTACCCAAGAAGAGCTCATTACACCAATACTGCTATCATGCTCACACAGGAGAATTTGTGTTTGTTTCCAGTGCACATGTGCTACAAATCCCTGTTGCATCTTGCCCACATCCTAGGAACAGCTTCCCTTCCTTCTTCAGCTCCTGCAGTGGAGAAGAGGAGAGAGAAACACCATTTTCATAAAGGACATGATAAACATCACTGATTATGCTCAAAAGATCTAGAGGGTGAACGTTTAAAATATGGTGCTCATTTTGTTAGACACTGTTTGAAAACATTCTAGATGGGGATTAATGAAAACCAATAGTTTACTAGCTGTGTTTATTGTTTTCTCATTTAATTAGGGACTTAGCTCTACGTTCCAGTGTCAACAGAGCCAGCAAATATTTAAATGAGATTGGGATACTCATTTCTTCATTGCTTTGCTATCAGGGGAGGGGGCACTTTGCTCTCTGTCTCTCCATTTAATATTTTATTATGAAGCAACAAAGTAAAGTTTTTTTTCCATCTTCCACATCTGTGTGTTGAAAAGAGGGGGGTAGAAAGCAAGGCAACAGACACTACTTAGGAAGCTAAAACGCCTTGTCTCTGTGTTATAACAGGAACACAGATGGATTACGGCAAACTGATGCCCTAGGCAAAATACAACACAGAGCTCCCTGAGGCTTTCTCTGCTCCCCAAAGGACACACCATGTCTCCACCGCTACATGGAGCGGGGTTGACAGGGGAGTTTTCTTCTCTGACAGGCAGAGACTTGCCTTCCAGCCGCTCCTGGCACCACGCTAGAAGCCAGGGGGACATCTGACAGCCTTTTCTTGCGCCTGGGTGGGTTGGCCTGAGATGTCACGCTCCTCCAGCAACACCTTCCAGCTGGGGTGCAGTCGCTCTTGGCTTTTAGGGTTTGCACTCTAATTTGCCTTGGGCTAGTCTTCCAGGTGCCAGCAGGCTGAGGCATCACTGAATCTATTACACACTCATCATCCTTCAAAGATTTTCCTCCTGACCATGAGATCTAGAAATATGTATGAGCTTATGTTCGGATGCAATCACGCAGCTCCTGGACACAGAGACCGAGGCTTAGGCTTGAAGTACGGCTGCTAGCACCACATCTAGCATGGGGGGAGTTGGGAGCATTTGCTGTGGACCCGTTTCACAGAGGGTGAGATGTACCCCAGGTATGAACAGAAAGTACAGACAGCAGCACTGGCAGACCGTTGCAAGGCAGGGCTTTCTTCCTTCATGCCAGCACTCCCCTGGCACACTGAAAGATTGGGAATGGAAGACTGCTTCAGATGTAAAGGTAGCATCCATTTGTATTTAATAGCTAGCATTGATTTCCAATTTCATATCTGCTGAACGGTAGCCACTGGCCACATTAAAATTCATCATCGTCTTCACTGCACCCTCCCATTCAGACTCTACCATCACCCTTAATGAATCAATCCGTGTCAGCATACAATGCATATGTTTTTAAACTATTCTTGGTGACTTTATGAAGTGAATTAAGCTGCACTCTGAACAGCCTGATTTTAGTTTGTGCGGCTACAAGGAAGATTTAAATATAAAACACTCAAGTAGTTGAATGACATGTTCAATCTGTATTGAGAAACTTAGTATTAGACTACTCTCTGTCCTTAAACCACACATGTTTAATGCATGATAATAGTGTTTATCCATCATCATGAAGCTTTACTGCTCCTTAAAGCAACATGGAAAACACCGGATCAGCTGTGTTATTCTTTGCCAGTGTTGAAGTGCAGCTCTCTGCGTGGCTCACCCTATGCACACCATAGGCACGCACCAGCACAATCTGCCTGGGGGCTGGGTATTTTGGAAGGAGGAGGGGATCCCAGTTTTTGTCCTTCAATCAAGAAAGGGAAACGAATATCTGATTTCGTGGCTCCATGGCTTTGTAGCCAGCGGTAGGGTTTGTTCCTTTGTGAGAGGGTTGCAGAACCTGCTGTCCGGTGGCCTTGCTGGTAACGCCAGCAGAAACACTGGAAATGTCAGCAGTGCAGAGGAGAGAGACCTGAGGCTTTTCCAGCCTGCAAACAGATCCCTTCGGCCCAGGGATCAATGCAGGCTGCTGCTTGCTTTGTTTCACGCGACCTGGAGCCACCCTACTTTTTTCACCTTATTACAGGACAGCAGTGAAGCACATGTTAATGCGTGGTCTCCTCAAAAGCCTGTGCAGCCCTGTGTAAGGAAAAGGCACAAATCTTCAGTGCGAAGGCTTGTGAAACACTCTGACAACTGACAGCAGCAAGCTCCCATGATTGCTTGGTGCCACATTCAAATGGGGTTTTTGTTTGGGGAAGGGCAGCTCCGCTTGTATCATGTTCTCCTTCAAGAGATTAGTTCTCCCTAGACCTAATGTTAGCACAGCAAGTCCAGAGATATTACTCATCAATTAAAAACTCAATAAAAATAAGCTGTCATTACCATAATCCTTCATACTGGGAAATATGGAATTGAGAGCTTTACCATCCTGGCTTCTGACAAAAGCCCCAAAGACTGCTGGCTGTGGTGTTAATTGATTGGTGTCATTTATAACTAATCTAACAGTCCTGAATAATTTATTTTGCAGTGACATATGCTGAAAATATACAGCTGCACAGACATGTGCACAGCTTTGGAAGAAATGGTGCTAAACAGGGTGTAAGGCAAAGATTAAGATTCAGTGATCTCCTTAGGAGCACTTTCTCATGTGCTCTGCTCTCTGGTGCTTTTATTACGGCAGAAGTATATAGATCTGACAACAGGAGTGTATAGATCTGGGTGGTCGAGACATACAGGCTCGATACTCTCTTTCGCAGCAGATTACCCATAATGAATTTTAAAAGCGAGGAAGGTGAATGCCGAGCAGGAAATATGCAGCGCTGAGGACAGCCTTGCCGAACCACAATAAAAATTGACCGCCGTGTTTCCACAACGAGGATGCTGAGGATGCGAAAAAGTCTAACGATTGAATCTCTCTCTCCGGCCAAAATGGAATAAAAATTCTTGCCGTTGAGTGACTGTGGAGCAGGTTTTCCAGGGGTCACCTAGTGGGGAGTGATTCTCATTAATCCACATTGTTTTTACAACTGCATGAATAGCCCCAGCTGATACGCTTTGAAATCTAGAGGAACCACCCCAGAGAGCCAGAAAGATTGAAGAGGCTAGTGCTCAAAGCCAAATCTCTTCCCTTACAGATGCACAAATGAAAAGTTCGTGTGCGCCCTTATTTGCTCAGGCAAAGCTGCCGCTGAAGTCAATGGCTGACGACCTGGGCCTGTTTCAAGTCCACGTCACCCCTCACTCAGGGTGAATCTCACCCCCGCAGGCCAAACCCTGCTCCTTTTCGGTTCTCTGAAGTGCAGAAAGCTTTTCCCTAAATTTCTATTTTACTGGAACAATTAACTGCATTGCTGGGAGTTGCTCTGAAAAATGTTCATGTGCATTGTAACTGAAAAGCCTAATCCCACGCAAGTTTGTAAAAGACCATGGAAATCAACCCCAGAACATGCATGATGAAAGGATGGGCTCCTTACGGCATCATTTCTGTGCTGTCATATCAAACTTAAAAAGTGGAGAATTACATTCTTGAGACCTGATTCATGTGACTAGCTTAAAATTGCATTTGTACAAAATATTTGTATTTTAACAAGTGTTGCAGGGTGGGGTATTTCTTTCGGAACATTAGTTTTTGAAGTGAAGTGATCATGCGGAAATCCTAACTTTCATTTCACGAAGTTTTTAGTTCTTCAATCTGCTCCTGGAATGGAGCCAAAAAATACAACCAAATATAGCTAAATGCATCAGAAACTAGAATGGCAGGAAAAAAAGCGTGCAAACCTTTATTTTAAACCTCTTCTTTTTCCCCCTCCCTCCCAACTTTGACCTTGTTTTGAGGCCCGGAGGGTGATCCTTCTAACCCTGAGTGTGATGAGCTCTGCCTTCTCCGTGGGACTTTTCCATCTGCACGGCGTTTCCAGAGCTGTGCTCGTTTGAGGGGAATGCCGACTGCAGGCAGCAGACCCCATCTTGCTCCAGAGAAGTCAACAGCAGAGCTCTCCCTGACTTCAGTCAATGCTGGATAGCATCCAAAGAGAGCAAGGGCAGGAGGGAATATACTTGTTTTGGTTATTCATGTTGGTTGTGTAAACAGCGCTCACTTCTGACTTAGAAATATGTGACTTTATTTCTATCATTTTTAGAAAAAGCATTTACCAAGAAAATAATCATTACTGCACACTGATTACTCATTTTTTCCATTGCTCTGCACGTCAGAGCACGCATTGGTACAAATACAACTGATCTTGTTAAGTGTTTGAATACACAGGGGAGTAAATTGTTTGGGATGAAAGAAATTCATTATCCACAGTTTGCAGGGCTGAAAGTCTGGCTGTTTTAATGTTACTGCCGATTAAAAAATTTAAAAGTGCATGCTGTGACAAGCTGAATACGTCTTTAGATTCTATTATAGTACAGTAAGCGTATTAGATTATTGTTCATTCTTTCAGTAAGGCTGAACCCCAACACGGCTAGTAGGATAACTAGAAGGCTGAGGGGAGACCTTATCGCTCTCTAAAACTACCTGAAAGGAGGTTGTAGCGAGGTGGGTGTTGGTCTCTTCTCCCAAGGAACAAGCAATAGGGTGAGAGCCAAGTTGCACCAGGGAAGGTTTAGATTGGATATTAGGAAAAATTTCTTCATGGAAAGGATTGTCAAGCATTGGAACAGGCTGCCCAGGGAAGTGGTGGGGTCCCCATCCCTGGAGGTATTTAAAATACATGTAAATGTGGTGCTTAGGGACATGGTTTAGTGGTGGACTTGGCAGTGCTAGGTTAACAGTTGGACTTGATGATCTTAAAGGCCTTTTCCAACCTAAACAATTCTATGATTCTAACTAAAGGTAATCAGCCAAAGAATAGCCAATTTTCCCTGGATTCTTTTCTCATTAATTTAATTCACAATGGGGAAAACTCCTGGTTCCCTCCCAAGATAGGGACGGGGAAAGCCTAAGTGGTAGAGACAGAATATCTTGAGAGGTCACACATGAATCCAAGAGATAATGTATTTGCACAGGGAGGCAGGAGAGTGTGTAAGGCTGCAGACTGCAGCAGCGCGTGTGCTCGCGCTCCAGGCGTACGGATTACAGCCTCTCCTCCCCCAGCAAACAGAGGGCTCCTGTACGCAGCAAACACAGCCAGGCCTTATGCAGACTCTACTATTTGGACAAGAGGTTCTGCGATAAAATTAAAGGACCTCCTCAGCTAGGCTTTCACATCAGCATTTTCTTACAGGACCTTTATTTTTCTCCATACTACCTTCCAGCTCCTGTATTATAAAGGAGAGAGAGGACACATTTATTTACTTACTTCTTTATATTTCATCCCTATGGCAGAGTTTCTTACCTTGCACTGTCTGAAGCAATTCCTCTTCATGTATACCGTGGGAGTAACATCTCAGGAAATTAAATGTTTCCCACCCGGGCTTTTGTACAGGGCTGCTGCCAGATCCCCCTTTGAGCCCTGAGGTCAAGACATTAAAAAGAAATTATTTCCAATTCATTGAAAAGCTTTGTGGGGTGGGATGGCCCATGGTTCAGCGTAGAGCTCTTTTTCTAAAGTTAGGTTTGCAAGTGCTGAGTTAGTTGGCTTCAAAAGAAATGACCTTCTAGTTTTTTTGTTTTACATAGCCTCAGTCTGTTTTTTTAGAAAATATAGCTAGACTATATGGCTATAAAGCTACAGCATCACTGTGCACAACATGCACTAGTGATGATGTATAAAAGACCCATATAAGGTTTTTGACTGCCTTGGAAAAACTATACCCCTCTTAAAAAAGGCCCAGACCATCAGTGCCCCCTCCAGCTCTCTGCCTTGCCCTCTGCCAAAATTTGCCACCTCTGCAACAGAGTTCATCAGGAAGAGACCTGTGACCGCACTGCGGTGCTCGGAGCTGAAGCAGCAGGGAGAGAGCTCGCTCCCTGCTGACGGCAGCCGACAGCAGCCCCGAGGGGCCCAAGGTGATAGCGGGGCCCGAAGCGATAGCGGGGAGCAGGAGTTCCCACCATGCGGCAGGACTGGCTGCAGCACCAGAGCAGTCACCGCTCCCAGCCGCCAGCATCAGCTCTGCGCCGGAGGTAAGCGCTCACATCGCTGCAGAGGGTCTGCCTGCACCTCAGCTGCCCCAGTTTGCAGGCTGGCGTGTAGCGCAAACCACGGATGAAGCTAAATTAGCAGCATCACATCCACAGAAGCACCCACGGCACCAGCACGCTTTGCTGCCCTTCCCGGGCTGCTGTCCCGCCTGGCTCCTCAGGCTCGCCCTGGCTCGAGCTGAGCCCAGGCACGTGCAGCTCTGGAGGAGCAAAATTAGAACTAAGCACCCTACAGATATTCCCAAGGCACCCCTGAGCTACAATTTTCTCTTTAGGCAGACCCTGTATTTAATAGCTAGCCCAGTCATGCTGCTGGGAGCTCAGCACCTCTCCGGGTCAAGACCTTCCCTGCATCACAGCAGAGCTCCACACAGGATCATTAGCCCTGCAGCTGAAGGCACCTCAGCAAAGGTGCTGCAAGGTCTTGAGGTCGCTACGTATTCATGGCATTTCCTTGTGCTGCTTCAGAGCCACTGCCGGTATCGCTGCCTGGCCCTGCGCTGGGAGGTGTGAGGGGGGTCAGACCTTGGGAGTGGGACCGAGGCAGTGGACAGAGAACATGTGGCTCATCAGTATTTGAGCCTCACACCTCTTTCTCTCCCTTCCTAACTCAAGGGACTGTTTCACACTTGCGCAGAAAATGATAATAAAACCAACGGAGTGAAAAGCCATTAACTTGGATGTATCACTTCTCAGTTTTTGGGTGCCTAAGCGGAGATGCTGAACTGTGCCTGATTAGTCATGGTCAGGAGCTGGCACCATTCCAACAAGCATCAGCGCAAAGGTGGCGCCTCACGAACCCTACCTGGAAAAACAGGAAAACAATTCAAATAGAGAACCAAAGAGTAGGGGCACCCAAAGCCAGTGGTGACGGCAAAACTGAAGGAGGCTGTGCCTGCTGAGGGCTGCGCTGGTGCTAAGCCCAGTGCTTTGCATTAAAGGTTACAGAGATGAAAATTTTTGTCATCATTTGTCTCACTAATGCTGGTTTTGGGGTCCTTGGTTATATTTAATTGGAAGACCTAAAAATCAACAGGTACAGAAGTGCTTCACATATATGCCTTGGACAGATCTTCTTTCTCAGGCCCTCCCTGGGAAACTGGGTTTGCACTAGCAGGGGCACAGGAGGAAGGGTGGCCTTTCTCTGCTGCTGCAGTATGTTCTCTAAACTGTGCTCTTCCATCTGCCTCTTGTCTGTGTACTGAAAAGTGCAGCAACCTCTGTAATTTTGGCGCCCTGACCTGATACCACTGGCAGTTTTATCTCCACCCCCTTGCCCCAAAGGCTTTGGTATTTGCCAGTGCCAAAGGGTCACAGTCCTGTCCTCTCTCCCTCGTCCCTCCAGCTGGAGAGAAGGGCACAGGATTTGCTCCTTCATGAAGAAAAAAATAAAGCGTTGAAAATGCAGTGCCTGGTTGCTCTCAGAGTGCCGGCATGGCCCCAGGATTTTACCATTTCACACTGCAGAGCTGCGTGGCCCTGCTTCAGCCAGGAGCTGCAGCCCTGGCCCTTATCAGGTACTGACTATCTAGGAGGACAATAGCACAAGGAATTTTGTTTGCTCAAGTAATGACAGACTTTATTATAGAGCAACTGTACCATACCAAACATGTTTAATAATTAAGCAATGAGATATGACAAGAGGCAAATTCCAGCACAATTTTTACATGCCTTGGATTGTATAAGGCCAAAGGCCAAGGAATTTTCATCAGAGGATCAAACTGTTTTGCATTTGAATCACCTATTCTGTCTAGTTTTCTGCACTCTGTAGCACAACAGTGATATTCTGTCATAAATATTGTAAGCATAAATTTTCTCATGGTCTGAGACCTTGGAATCTATCCTCCCAATGATATATGTGTATCGCTGGCATGCAGAACGGTGGAATACACCCCTTTGTCCATGATTAAGTCTGGAATTGATTTTCAGACCTCAGTTAACAGGTCTGAAAAACAGGTTTGGTGATGGAATTGCTGACAGATTAACTACGTCGATGCAAGGGACATCAGCTCAGTGCCACGGTTGCTAACTCTCAAATATTTCTCCTTATGCCATAAAAAGGAAGAGAAAAACTTGAGATTTCAAGACAATGCTTGTTCGTATCTGCCGCAAGTTTGATACGAGTTCTGTTTGCTTCACGCTTGTCTGTCTCCTTTAGAACTTGAGTACATTATTATGAAATGCAATAATTTCCACAGAAATGTCACACTAATGCAGAATCAACTCTGAGACTTTAATCCTATAAAAACTCAGGTAAAGCCAGAACGAAGATTCTCACAATAGATTTACAACAAGCTCTTTATGGTATGTTTTGCAAGGACTTTCTTTACGCAGAGAACATAATACTGGGCAGTGTGACGTGCTGTACAGCAAATATTTGTTTTTGAGATAAGCATGGAGGCTTGAAAGGTCTAATGAGCTAATTGAAATAAATAAGACTCTGCTGGAATTCAGGGCCGCATGCGTGTGGCAGCGATGGGGAAGCTGCCCAGCTGCTCTGCCACTCCTCTCAAGACCAAACTGCTGATGGGCAAGATACTATAGCTTTAGGCTGCTTACCACTCCCCACCTCTGCTCTGGGTAATCCATACCTGCAGGAATAATATAAGCCATTCCTGGCATTCATAGACATAACATACTAATATTTAAGAGAATGCCTACTTGATCAGGCCAATTAAAAGTAGAGTCCTGCTCTTCATAATGGCCAGAACACGCTGTTCAAAGGAAAAAGAGCAAACCCACAAAATTAAATGTTGAATATTCTGTAATATCGTTGTATATATCTGTAATGTTCATTAGAGACACCAAAAATGTAATTGTGATTCCTGCCCTCAAAAGCTTCTGCTTCAGCAGCAACCTGAAGTTCAGGGTGTACTGGAGACCAAGCCCACAGACAATCTCATCTCGAGGCAGAGAGCCATCGTGCATGGACTGACCATGGCCATGTGGTAGGGTAGGTGGAGACAGACCAAGCAGGTAAATGCTGGGTGGTCACCAAGTGTCACCTCAGAGCTGCTCTTAAACATAGCGTGGATGAAGATCTGATTACAATACAGAGAGGCAAGGGTGAGGAAAGAAGGCATCAATTAAGACGTGATCATCTGGCTGCGTGGTTAGTTATTTGCACATCTTCCTGTGTTCTCGGCCAGCTGTGTGTGTGCAACATCTGGAATTAGGAGGGGGAGTACAGCTGGGACAGAGTCCTCTCCCGATTCCTGCAGATAATCAGCTTTTGCCCTGAGGCACTACACTTTGCTAACCATCTTCTTCAAATCCAATTTTAAACGGACTGCGAGATCATACTGTAACACTGGCTGGCCAGTACAGCATATAAATGCATAAGCTCAAGGTATGGCTTGTACATTACAATGCATTTCAGGCACTAGGGAAGTGCAGAAGGAAATCTGTTCTATTAAAAAAAGACAACAGCATTCCTTCTACGTGGCTTTTCTTTTTGTTAGATTAGATATCTAGATTTTTACCATTTTCCTGAAGAAGTAAGGGCTGTTTCACAGAAGCTTCAGGGAAATGGCTGCATTTTAATACAGCCTAATTGACTTTTATGGTTATCTCTGAGGAGTCCTGGTCATAAAAGCTAATTAAATTATACTGATCTACATATTCAAGAACCATTCTATTTCTCACCCTTAAAAAAAAAAAAAAAGAAAAAACTGGAGGCTCATACTCATGATTAGGACACATTACAATCTCCTGACACCACTCTTTGTGCAGTTTGATTTGCTCAGCGTTGCAGGATATATTTAACCTTCCCGAACAAGTGGCTGTCCTTACCAGTTTTAGGAATGTCGGTTATGTTATTTCAGATCTCTCATTCTGCAAATATGTAGAAAGATCTATATACTCCATTTACAATTCTACATTCATCTATATAATTCTCTAGAGAAAAGGTTAAAAAAAAAAGAGAAGCCAAAAGTAAATCATCTGAATCTGCATGACAGGGACTTTATAAAGTAGACTTTCTGCATTTTCTTCATTCTCTTTCTTTTTTTAGGTGGCTGGGTTTTATTTCTACTTTTTAGTTCCATGCACCTTGTGAGAGATTCTGACTTTGTTGTAATAACAGTTTAACAGCATGCCAACCCTGATACTATAAAAAACGTTGCTGTTTTTTAATCTGAACTCCCATTATTTTTCTGTATTTATTACCTGCACAGTGCCAGATTTCCAAGATATTTAAGTGCCAAACAAATCAGACGTGTGCCAAGTAAAATTTTATGAAGCAGACAATATTTCTGAAAGTCTTAGTAGAAGTCTAACTCTATCTTTCAGCACCTAAATACCTTTCAAAACCCAGCCTGAGGCAGTAAGCAAAATTCCCACTTAGAGTTATGGCCATTTGCCCTGACAAAATTTGCAGAAACCATACAAATCTCTGTCCAAATGCCTTAATCCAGCTAATACATTGCGCACTGAATAATTACTAAGAATTGCCCAGCAGCAGCTGCTCAGAGTCCAGCAGGCTCCCTCGTGCTTGTACCCACCCTGTCAGGGGGTATGAAATGCTCTAGATGCCAGCAGTGAAGTGGGAACGTCCCTCTTTTGCTCTTCTATTACGGATCAACGGAACAGCTCTGACCACCTCTTTCACCCTCTACCTGCCTGTCCCTCCTCCTCTCAACTTCTTTGGCTCCCAGTATCCTGGGGACAGCTGATAACATCTTCTGGTTTGTATCTCAGAACTACCTGGCAATGCAGCAGACAAGCATTGTCCTCTTCTCCTTACTGCTGACCCACTCTTTTTTCCCGGCTCCCAGCTTTTAAAAACACCCATAATGTGATTTTTAAAAAGTTCATTTACTAAACTGAACATAAGGTAGTAGGGAAGACATCAAGGAACCAATGCAATTGGCACCTATAATTATCAGCACCAGCAAGTCCTTCTGAGAGTACTGTGGGAGTCTGTAATGAACATGAAAATCTAAAGGTCACTTCCAACTGGAAAAAAGAAAAAGAAGAGCTGATTTGTCAAAAACACCCTACCTTTTTCTACAAAGTAATACAAAAAATTACCAAAGTTTGGCAAAATGTCATGAACTTCCATAGGAAAACATGTGAAGAAAAGAAGGTAGGACTTCTTGCTAATTTAACCAAATTGTGCAAGGGGGCAGTGAGGGACCAGCCTCAAGATTGGCCACTGCCTGTGTTTCATACTCTGTAAGGCCATACTGAGCAACAGGAGCCACTTCATTATGTCAGGAGCTGTTAACCAGCTATTAGCCACGTTAGGCAGAAGAGCTGGGGGTGTCTGTTTCTTCAGTGAGGACAGACCGATAACAAAGCTTCATTGTGCTGGTGCCTAGTAGTCCTGTGTTGTGTGATGAAGAGGTTTCGATGCCAAGCTACTAGTGAAGGATCAGATTGCAAAGGAGAAAATCCTTTTGGGGAGAGAGCCTATACAAAGCAAGGGCATTGTCATACAAAGAAAAAGGGCTCCCATTGAAACAGGCACCTCTCATGTTCTTGTCAGCATGCATGTACAGCACCTCGGTGAAACCAGAGCCACATGCTCTGCATTGCTTTCTCGACTCTGAATTACACAAAATTCAGGGTTCTGTGCATTGTCTGAGAAATTACTGGCAAAACCAGACATCTGCAGATGCAAGAGGTCCCTCTTTACAAAGATCCTACCCAGCAATGCTTCCCTGAGCACAGCTGCAATCAAGCAGGGGAGTTGCAGTCCCATGCTTCCGGCCAGGACTTTGCCAGGGTGCTGCCTGGGCCAGCACCTCCCTGGGGACCAGGGGCTGCAGAGGCTCACCAGGGAGATCGGCAGGGCAGGACTTCACCCCAGGCAGGGAGCAGGGCAGCTGGGGACAACTGGGTTCAACCAAGAGTCCAGATCATCGGGCACCTCTGTGTTGGTGAGGTGGGTCCAAGGCCAAGCCAGAAAGTTAGTCCATAGGCCAGGATCAAGGGGGTCCACGGCTGGGCACAGCTGTGGTGGCACTGGAGACTGGCACCCCAACATCACAGCTCAGATGGGGGTCTAAAGGCCTGGGCTGAAATGGGGTCCATGGGTAGAGGTTTGGTCCCTGGTGAGGCCAGGCAGGGCCAGTGAAGCTATTAGTGCACCCACGACCGTGAGATGCTTAGTCAGGAAACCTTGCTTACTCAGCTGTTTTTAAGGATCCGGGGCTTTTCCTCTGGTCTTCATGCCTTTCCTGTCTTTCTAGGATTTCTGTGATCTTTCTTGTTGCATTCCCTGTAGGCACACGGAGACACAACTGAGGTTATCTCCTGCGCTGTCGTCTTGCATCGGCATCCCCTTGGGCATTCCCACTCCAGTTCCACTGTGACTTCGGTAAGGGCAGGTGTCCCTCCCATTCCAGATGAGCTGGTGGCTTTTTTATGTTTATCCTGAAAGGAAAGCAGCTGACAGGCTCACAAAGTTTAACCCAATCCAGAAAAATATTAGCAGGGACCAGGCAGTCTCAGGTACTGTCTTAGTTCTATTTGCTTAACACCAAGCCCCTCAGGTACTAATAAATAGCAACATTTCAAGGGTTGGGTTTCAGTGGTGAGTTTGTGCACATAAAAAGAAAGGATATTAGCTCTGCAAGGGGTCTGGTAATCTGGAACGTCTTTGTTTTTACCTGGGAAATCTGACTCCCCGGCTTCGTACTTGGCAGGGCTGGGCTGCAGGTGCTGCTGGCAGCCGCAGCGGTGCGCACAGTGCCTCTCAAGCGATTCCCAGTGACCCGATCAGGCAGGTCAATAAATATGGCTGATATATTTTCATTAAGTAGTTTCACGGACCGGTTATGTCCTTGTTCGTAGATGGATTGCTAGGGTAGAGATTCACAAATTTTCTTATTAAAAATGTCTGAAGCTGTTCGCCACCACTGCCATAACTCAGAAGGAAACTGCCCCAGCTGGACCTTTCTCTTTTTAGCAAAGCCACTCATCTGTGTGTGTCTGATCTAAGGACAGTCATATTGTATTAGCATGCAGGATCTGATAAGCAGGGTGGACAATAAGATTAGAGCCTGTGGTGTTGACAGAAACACGGTCCATCCACCAAAACCTGCATGGTGCTTAGTGAGGGCTTGGAGAGTCTGATCCCCAGTGATCATATCCTGCTTCTACCTCCCACCCACCCTCACCCACAGTTCTGTTTCACTGTTGTCTCCTTCCCACAAGGCACCACAGTTTCTGTAACTATTGACTTTTATGAATGAAATGCTTTTCTGAATGCAAAGCCAGGTTGCAGAAGAACTGGTGATGCAACCACAGCCAATGTTTTGGTTTCTTCCAGAGACATCTTCTAATGCACCTCTCAGAAGAAGGGGAGGTATACGCTTTTAGCATAAGGGCTGTAATGTAACTATGAAGTTTCTTGGTCTTTTAGGAAAGCTGTATATCATCATTAATGAAAGTGGTACAAATCCTCAAGTTACTGTCTGACTGTACTATGCCTGAGAGACCAGGGAGTACCAGTTTTTAAAAAATAACTCATACGCGAGCCTCCCTTCCTACTGGAATTGGGGTATATTGGTCACTTAGGAGTTAGGAGCCTAAATGCCATTTAGGGTCTAGTCCTTAGCTGCTGCTTCTCAGATGATGGCCTGCCCACAGGGATGCATGGCATGGTTCACCACTAAATTCATTAATCCTGAAGCTGGGTATGAAGGTGATGAGCAGGATTCTGTGCAAGACAGACATGCCTCCTGCATCATGCAGGCTGTGACACAAACATCAAACCATGGTTCTTCTCTTCTCTGTGGACCTCAGTAGCCCTTGTTAAGACTTTGGTCCTGATCTTAAGGATGTTTCTAGGGGTAGATCTAAATCCAGCAAAAACTGAATTTAATATATCAACAACTGCCACAGCTGATTTGTATTCCACTGGAGAGCCAGGAGGTATCCATGCCAGGTGTCCATGCTTCTTTGTACAAGGCCTTGTTTAAATGCCATGAGTCAAATATAACTATAAAGCTGAAATGGAAACAGATGGATGGATAACTGCTGAGGAAAAGGACTTCATAAAAGCAGTACAAACATGCACACAGTGTTTTTCGGTGTTTTCAGTGTTTTTCAAACAGCTTTTTCTCTGGTTACAATTCAATAAGAAGATATTGGAGGTACCTTCTGATGTTAGTAAAGAATTATCTGCAATTTGAGAGTAAAGTCTTATTCCACCACTTATCCTTTGGTTTGTTTGTACTTATTTTTATAGATCTTCCTTACCACACTGTTTGTATTTGCTAACATTCAGCAACCACTTCTTGCTTCAGCTGCGCTTTTTTATATCAGTGTAACCACTTTTCTCATGGTCTCTTGGTGTTTGTCCTCTGCTTTGTTTGGATTAAAAAGGAAGGACTTGCACTTGCAATCCCACCAATTGCTACTTGAATATTTACCAGTACCTACTTGTAAATTCCTGAAAGTTTTAGTGAGTTTTGCATAATTGTTCTGATTATTATCTCTATTGTCCTTTATAAAGGAAAACTTGTGCCAGAGTCATTACTATTCTGCATTCTTCCAGCTCCAGAAACAACCCTAAAGTCAGACACAACAGATGCCTGGATTTGACCCTGCTAGCCTGGGTGTCCATGTCTTTTCCAGATGTCCAGGTTAAAGCATAGCCCAGACCATTAGAAGTGGCAGTAGGAGGGAACTAGAGTTGCAAGGAAGAGACAACCTTACCTTGTTACACTGGGGACACCATGTTCAGTATGCATTTCCACCCCTCTCTCTCAGAAACAGAAGAAATCTGCCTGACTTTGCCAAGGTCCGTGCTCTCTCTGAGAAGGTGCTCTGTAGGGCTGAGACTCAGGCAGGATGCTATCCTGAAAAAAGCTGTGTTGAAGTTCAGGCACAGATGGATCTAAAAAAATTGACAACTGTCCTGAAGACAGCATTGTTACCTTCCACACAAAGATTGGTGGCCCTTTTTTCTCTTCATTCTTCTGTTTATTGTAGTCACCTTGAAAGACTATTGGAACATGCAAGCAAAAAAAACCCCAAATTATCATTAAAACTTGTTCCTTCATGACTCTTTTGGACTAACTGATCTCTACCATCTGTGCAGTGCACAGATACTTTTAGCAGTTGTAAACTATAGTAATGGGCCAGAAACATGCAGCTTAGTACGTTTCAGTCAGAATCTGAAATTGTGCCATTTGGGTCAACCACATGCAATGTGAGTATTCGTGATAAGTCACCTACATCAACAATGTGTTTGTCCTCTATTAAAGTACCGCAGTTCCCTTTTTTTTTTCATTTCCTGTTCTATAATTATGATGACGTGATCATCAGAAGTCAGGGGCAGTGTGGTAGGTCAGGAGGTTGGTCACTACAAGCTCTGTCCCGTTGGTTGACCACAAGTGGGTTGTACGAACTCACTGGGAAGTATACATGCAAAGGCTCAAAAAGGAGCTCACTCTCACTGTTCTGTGTCTAGGTACTTATATTTAGCTAACATTGCTTTAACTACAAGAGAGAGAACATTTCAAAGGGTAGTATTTAAAAATTGCTTAGTCACTTCATGGTTTTTTGACCTATTGATTATGCTTTATGTATAACCTACAAATACACAAAAGGAGAAAACTCAGGATTCAAAAGTAGGTGACAGCGAGATCCTTCACCACATTTCAGTTCCTTTATGCCAAATACCCTACTGACAGCAGAACAGAAAAGGTCCACAAAATTGGCAGCAGCAAATACTCCTTTGTTTAAAGCACTGCTGAAGACAGCAGTAAAACCTGGACACTTGTGCCAATACTGCCACAGGGGAATTGTAGGAAGGGGACCAAGGGCAAGGCTGGCTCTTGGTTGTGTTTTGGTCATTGGGTTTAAGCTGCAGTACCTTTGAAAAGTCCTGGGAGCTACCCAGTGCACACCACTGATGGTGTACAATCAGGAGAGTGCCCCCAGGCCTATGTCATTTATATCGTACCTCCTGGAGATGCGGCACAGAATTTTACCTGCACATTTTGGAAACCACTGCTATACAATATTGACAAACAGATGAATAATTTCTTACAAAGGATGCAAAAGAAAATGGTCGAGCTGGTATCAACACAGGACTGGGAGTCACAACAGCTGGGCTATGTCCTGGCTCTGTCTTTAAAATGCTGTTTAATTGTATAATTCTCTTAACATACATGCACATTGTCATGTCCATCTTTTAAACAATAATGCTCATCTGCTGAGAAGCTTATATAATAATAAGAAAGTCATTTAGATACTTGGCTGGCAGGAGCTATGAGCATGCATTGCATTATTACAGGCCCATGTGGTCTGAGGCTATCTTCACTGAAATATTAAGCAATGATCTGATTGATTATTCTTATGACTTCTTGAACTGAGCCATTACCCAGAGTTAGATGTCTTCTTTGATGATTTGACAAGAAGCCTTGAAGTGGGTCCCAGGTCTCTCTTTACTTCCAAAGACCTTAAAAAGACCCATTTTCATGCCTAGAGGCTTACCAAACAAGTCACCATTTTGCTGCCCATGGGTCAAAGAACAGATCTCCATGCTAGGCTCTTCTCAGGGCTCATTCAAGCCTTGTCCTTGCTTTTTTTAATCTCCATCTCTGTCTCCTTGTTGCTGGGCTGTGAGAGGGTTATCATTACTTCCATCTGTCAAACATATTTCTTTTCCAAAAGTGTTATCTAGCAGGCACACACCGGCTTTATATGGGCCTTTCTTGTAGGTGATGATCTCCTGACTTCTTTTTTTCATTCGTAGAAACTCCTATTTAAGTTCTTCAGCTTCAGTGAGGTGCAGCCTTACACACAACATTTGTTTAATAGAGTGAAAGGCCCTTTTTCCCTCCACAGTATTCACACTGACTTCAGCAATAATCTCACTGCAAACTGAGATCAAAATTTGCCCTGAATTTGGGCGTGCTTTGACTTAGCTGCTAGCAGAGCCACTGTTTTTCAAATAAATATTTACATTTGTGTTTTATTTGTGGTTGATTCCATGGGAAACAATTAAACGGGTTCTTTTCCCAACTAAATCTGAATGATTCATATTTGGGGCTAAAGATTTCGTTGTGCAATTTTTATTTGCTTTGCTATATTTTTATTGCTGAATTTGTTATGTTGAAGAATCATGTGTGTCAGAAGTAGTCAGCAGGCAACTTAATTAGTCATGAGCATACATTTCTGAATGTCACATGGATCGTCCAGAAGAAAGCACAGACAGCATCAGAAGAAAGCCAGCAGCATCAGAAAATGTTCCTCTAAACAACTGGGAACTTTCAGGACAGATAAAGGTTTTTGTACTTAAAAATAACCTCCTAGATAATCGTTCTGCCCATATGTTGAAGGGCTGCTGCTTTGTCATTTCCTTATGTTTGTTTAGTTTATATGTTAGTATATGCAGCGTGTACATAGATTATGGATTGTTTTCCTGCCTTCAAAACCCCGAAGTTTCACCTAGAATTTAAAAGGGAATGTTAAAGTTACTTTAAATGGGAAAGAGATACTACTGATATTGAACAGTATGGGCTTTCATGCTTCTGTCTCCAAGTGAATGCAAAAATCATTAGACAAGCCGCTTTTAATGTTGTGAGTTTCTCAATGCTCACAGTGATCCATGAAAGCAAAGTAAACTGCATATTCCATTTATATAAAGTTAGCTACAAGAAAGTGCAGTTCAGGGAACACACACATCCAAAATCTAGACACCTCACCCACAGTCCTCATGCCAAAATCCTGCTGAGGCAGCAGGAAACTCCCGTGCAGGGAAACCTAGCAGGCGTGGGCCTTATCTTTGTGCCTTCAATACATCAACCCTGTTTCCCAGTTGCAGATGCTTTCGCCTGCCTGAAATTTTTGTATTGAACTATTAATATTTGTTGATACATACCCTATTTGAAAGTGTAACATTTTGTATGTGCATTTATTTTATAAAATTCTCTACTCTTGGTACAAGAAATACAGTTTTAAATTGATATTCCATTGACCGCCTAAGCAATCAGGGCTTTAATCCCACTTTCAGTGAAGTTTCAGTTTTCAACAGGCACGAGAACAGATCTGCATTCATGACTGCCTTTTGTAATTAAACCAAACAGAGAGGAGCTGCCATTAATGTAATGCAGTTTTCCAAATCAGTATTGTGGCTTCTTCCTCCCTGATCTGCTGAAATACAATTTCAGAAACGCAGAGCACATCGCCGCTTGCGGGGGAGGAAGGCACAGAGTACCTAATGTTCCCTCACTGTCTGAAAAAGTAACATCTAAGTTGGTGGACCCTAAAGAAGAGAGGCCAAGAGGAGCTGGTAGAGCTAAGCAGTTTTATAAAGCAAAGGACATCAGCTTAAGCCACTGTTGTGCCTGTGATGGTTCCTTGCAGGCGGAAGTTATTATCAGCCTCCTCCTTGCTTCCTCATTAGTTATTTTTGGCTCCAGACAAGTCCTTCATTCCTCTTTACCAAGAATGCTAGACTTCCGTCACCATCATAAGAACAACAGCAGCAAAACAATGTGCATGTCTGGGTGTGCTCCAAAGAATGAAGCTCGAGGATAGAAATTGTTGTGACATTTTAACAGAATAGAGGGTTTCTAATTTAGCAGCTGCGTTTATGTCATAAAATGTTATACTGGCAAAGATGTAACATACTTTGTAAATACATTTTCCAAGCTTTCCCAAAGTCAGCTCGTGCTACACATATTTCTTCTTGTCATTAGGGCATTTTGCAAAGTTCGAGAAGTAATAGGAATGTTTCTGAAACAGTGAGGCCTGACATTGCGCAGCACAGAGTGTTAGAGAAACCTGCAGGGGACTATATTCCATCAGAGGACCAAATTCTATCAAACACTGCAAAACTACACCAACTTCACCCCTTTCTTGTTTATTTTTTTAAAAAGAGAGAGAAAACTGTGATAAAACAAAAAAAAAATCAGTGAAATACTTTGACTAAAATTAGTTCTTCAGAAAATATGATTGGGGCATTTTTTTCCACAAGAATGAAACATCTAAACTCTCTGTGGAACTCATATCACACACCTGCACTTTTGGACATTCTCAGCATCTTCTAGGTCCATAACCCTTACCCGTGTCTGGGGTTCTTCTGAGCAAACATACAGGTCTACATTGTAGATGCTTTCATCCGAATTAGTCATCTAAGCTTTCTGCATAGCCAATCCCAGTGGGAGAAACAGACCCTTCTAAAAAAGTAGTTAATCTTATCCCAAACTAAACATCTAAAACAGACCTAATAAATCAAGCCCATTTAAAGTGCCTTTCTGTCTGTTGATGGTAAAGATACCCCAAGGTGCCTAGCTCAGATGTAGATGTTTGAATTGTAGATGAGTCAAGTTAGGTGAGATGAATTCTGCCCCATATGTCTTCTTGATTTTACAGGCTCTCTTGGAAGCAGCGTCTGGAGTAGGCAGTGAAAATACTGAGACCTTTTTTTTCCATAAACCAGAAAGTTTGGTGTTCCCCAGGCAGGTCTACTCACCATATGTCTTTACATTTGTTCTGTATCACAAAATTGACTTCTTGTTGCTTGATTAAATACAACATTTTTAAGAAGGTAACATACGGTAGTATCATGCCACTTTTCAGAACTGGGATGCTATGGAGAGCAATGGGGAATTCTGTTTAAAAATTGGTGTTAAGAGCTATCCTCAAAAAATCTCTGCTAAATGGGGAAGAAGGAGAAGGGTTTTTTTACCAAAAGTACCTCTTCTTAAAATATTGGTAAGTTACTTAACATACTATGAGTTAGTTGTATCAGAAAATGCTTATGGTAGTTGTTGAGTATTGCATGGAGGATTTGGTTATGTGCATCCAAATGCATGAAAATTCTTTACACATAGACAGATGTTTAAGATGCAAACACGTTAGAGCTGAACCTGTCAGGTCTAAAAAAATTTTCTTTGCTTGCTGTTTTCTCCATCTTTCAAGTAACATTCATTTCATTATTATTTTTATGTTCCAGGGTAAGGAGTAAATAATGTAATGGCAACCAGCTGTCTCACTGGCACCAATCTCCCTGACCCCTGAGGCTTCGATACAGTCAGTAGGTGTCCCACGCTGTGAGAGCCAGCAGAAGAGGGATCAGAGGCAGGAGAGATTATCAGGAGGAAAAATGTCTCTCTGTTTCAGATTCAGCATGCTTTGGGCCAAATTCTTGCCCTCAGGGTACAGAAGGTGGGTCTCCAGACCTGTGGTGCTACTCAAGGGCAATCCATGTACAGGGCAATGGCAATAACGGGGACCACATCTACACAGCTCCAGAAGGATAAGGCTATTTGACAGAAGCTTTCGGAGCGTTGCTGTTTCCCTCTGGACTAGGTCAACAGGTCACACTGAACTGCATCCAGGAGTAATGTGGTAGGAAATACCAACAAAGCTGCTTGCTCCCGTGGTGTAATACTCCCTACATCCTAATACTTCGGATAGCTAGTGTCATCTTCAGAGCCTTCCACCCACTGCCTTAACCTCCCTACATCTGAGCTGAGGAAGTCTCAGCCACAGGATTCTCTGTCTGCACCGATCATAGCAGACCTTGGGTTCAGAGTACCCGATCTTGTTTCAGACGAGCTCCCAAAGCTCTGCTGGCACACCAGCATCGCTGCTGAATCACCGACATGTCTTAGTCAGCCTGCTTAAAATGGCACAGCTCTGAATTGTCTGGTTACCTCCTCCAAACTGCATCTGACCTTCTGCCAATCCCGCTCGCTCGTTTCTAGCTACTGGCCTCATCTCTGAATTTGCACCCCAATGCTCCTTGAGACATCTGTGCTCCAAAGGCCCCTTTGGACGTCTGCAGCCCCTTCCTCTGATGAGGTACCAGGGCTTTCCTCCATTTGCACTATCAGACCATAAACCCTTCAGAGCAAGGGCTTATTACATGTTAGGCACTGACCTCTTCCTGTACCGCATCATGTACATTTACAGCACTATCAATTATTTAAAATAGATCTGCCTTCAGTTCAGCCGCATGCTGAGTTAAGCTCCATAGCCTTTGGGTAGTTTGCAGCAATTTTATTTTTCTTCCTCAACATTTCACAAATTGCTTGCTGCTCCGTAGCACTTGTTACTATTTGCTAAGGGAGATGATATGGTGTATTATCACTCGAGAGAAGTGGTTTTGTGGAGATAGCATTAGCTTTCTTCCCAAAAATTCAGCTGTGCCTACACAGGAATGGAAGCCCAGACCCTACCCCCAGAGGGGCCTTGACTTCATTAGCACTTTCATTTAGCTCAGACAAGTAATTATTAATATCAACATCCAATTCTAGCAAATCTAGCTGGATGTGCCACAAGGTGACAAGATGTAATAAACATAAAACAATATAGACTTAAAAGAAGGGAGAATGTTCCTTTCAATTAACAAGGGACAGACAAGACAGCAATAGCAACAAACAGTGATGCACGTAAGTGGTTTCCTATTTTTTGACTTAATCTTGTTCCCATACACTAAGTTAATTTTTTAATGCTTTTTCCCTTGAAGTGTTGGGGACAATTTTAATTATTTACTCAGGTTAATGAAGAAATTAAGCTCTGTCTCCTGAAATATAAATACCAGGATGTTAGATGACACAAATGCTATTTTTATTTAGCTCAGGAATAGCTGGAGACAAATGCACAGGACACGGGGCAGTGCTCTGGTAGGCTGCTGCAATCAGCTCCGGCCCCACATCCACTCCATAGGCTCTCACACCTCCAGCTCTGCTTACGGCCTCAGGAACCTCACCTCTCCTGGCAGCCCTTCAGCTCCATGACTGAAGCCTGTCGGGGCACATCCCTCCTGCTTTTCCACTGCCTCCTTACCTCCTCCTGCATAGGGCTGTCCATGCCCCCACCTGGAAGGTGATGCCTCCCCTCCCCAAGGTCTGCCAGGGGACAGAGCACTCCTCCCCATCTTCCCTCCTGGGTGAGCTCAGAGCTAAACCAGGAGCAACAGGGTCAGGGCACCCAAGGACACAGCAAAAGACAGACAGGATGAGAAAGACCCTTCTTGCACTGTGCACTCTGTGTGTGTATGCGCATGTGTGTGTATACATGTGTGGTAATGTCCAGGAAGAGGAATCTAGGAGCAAGACTTTTACCAGGGGACCATGACATCAAATGACTCACGTTATAGCCAAAAACATTATTGTTCCCATTTTTCTCTCTCCGCTCAGGCCTGGACCTCTAAATAATAATTACTTTTTTTTTAGCCACTGTGCTAAGAGCATTAGACCCTAAAACTGTTGAGCCTCATCACAGAAGACACAACTCCCTCCACTCCCTCTTTTCAGATAAGCCCCCAAATCAAGATGTAGGGTGACTTGCTTAGGCTACTCAGACAGCACACTTGGTTAATATAATACATGGCAATCCACCTTTTAATGGGAAAGCTTGAGGGAAAAGAAAATATCACCTGAACCACTTCCAGTGGCCTGTAAGTCTGTGCCTAACCTCCAGCAGTCTCATAGCCACCACAGGACTGGGTCTATTGGGTAGCTGGCTTTGGAGACAGCCCAAGGACGTCTGCAAAGACCTTTCTTACAGGAATGTCTGTGCTGAACATGATCAGCCATAGCTCAGTCCCAACTCCCAAACCCGTTAGACTCAAGGACAGGCAGAAGAAGGGACAAAATCCTAAAGCACAGATCTTAAATTTTGCTTACATGTCAAAACCTCTGTGTTTGGCAAATTCACACCAGCAATTACAGAGAAGATCTCTCTCCCTCTTTGAGCCTTTCTCTAGGATGTAGCAAAGCTGAGGTGGCTCAGGGCAGGGCTCTCTGGGGCATGGGTGACTAACATCGGCCGTGACGCTGCCTGGCTGCATCCTCAAAGGAGTACGGAGGAAAGAGGAAGAGCCTGAGAAATTAAGAGGGCTAAGCCAGCTACTTGAATGGTGCTCCTCAAGTCTTCTGCTCTGTTTCTTTAGGCCTTTGGCCAGCAGGGCCCCTTTATGCCATACGTGAAAGGGTGTAATCATTAGAAGTGTTTTCAAATATCTGACCAAGAAAAACATCCTCCTTACTGCAGTTGAAGCCCATTTCTTCTTGTCTAACTGGCATACTTTACACTTATCTTTGTAAAAGAGTATCTTTTTTTTTTCTCCCATATCTCAAATATCTCAAGGTTATTTTTAAATTCTCATCCTCTCCCCCAGTGTACTAACAGTCTGTCCTCAAGTGGTGTTTTCTGAAAATTTACTAAGCTATTTTGTCATCCAAGATGTTAACAATGCACTGAATAGTAACAGACCCAGAGAGGCCCTGTCTAAACCTACTGCATACCTCTGTACAGTCTATTGGTGAACTATTGATTACCATTTTCCAGACATGGTTACACAATGAACCTGGGTAATCATGCCATGTATTGCATTCAGGGTCCCCAGTAATTTCACCGTCAGTCCAGGAAGGTGACTCAAGTAAAGACTCATCACAAATCTTCAGGGTCACTCCCCCTTCCTCACAAACCCCTCACACTTTTGCTACTTTCCACACTTTCTCCTATCCATCACCTCCCTGCCGGAGTCATCACAACAGGAGGGTAGTTATTGCCACTGCCGCTCTGAGGAGCAGCTACCAGGTGGTGGAGCCACACATGGAAGACCCTACGGCACTGGGTGGGAGAACTCAGGCAAGTTTTCAGTCCACAAAATTGTTGAGGGAAGAACCTGGAAGTCCTGGAGAAGGAATTAAGAATGGAGTAAGCTTTTACACTTTCACCTCAAGAATCTGACTCTGGGACCCTATGGTGAAACACCCAAAAGAAGAACTTAAGCAAAACCATGCTGAATGAGGAGAAAATAATGCTGCAATTTTTCCCCGTCCACAAAGCATATTAAAAAGCCACAGAAGCACAGCAGAAATAAGGCCTCTGAAGGCAACACTATAAAACTGTACCCTTCGTTTGACCCATGGCTCAGAGTTTAGGCAGCCTGGGGCTAGAAGTGCATGGCATTCTTGTCCAGATTTTAAGTAATCATCATGGTGCATTTGCCATTTTTCCTATGGCTGACCAAAAAGATCCAGTTGAAACTGCCCACATCTTTTTTAAAATTGTTTTTAATTCTTTATTCAGTGAAGCCAAGGTTTTACTCATAGTCCCTTAGCTCAAAAAAGGGAAGCAACAGAGGAAGAGCAAAGAAGTATAAGCTTACGATTTATGTAGAAGGCTGGTCCTCTATGTACTCCCCAAATCTCTTTTACTTGCCTATTACGCATAGACTGGTTTCTTACTGGCCTGCTAAAAGTCTTATGTTTCAATGAGGAATTGGAGCAAAGGGAACAGTGGCCTTAGTGACTCCTTAAGGCAATAGCTGCAATAATCTTCTCAGAAAAGAAAATATACGTACATATAACTTGATTAATATTCTGCAGCATAATGTATTGCTTTTAGAACGACTTCTTACATGAATAGCTGAGCATCCTCTAACATTCAAAGAGGTTTTGCGCTAAAAGCAGTGCGCAAGGCAAATAGCATGACCTTGCAGAGCACAATCCAGTTACGGGGCGTACTGCTGTGAAATGCATGCAATATCAAGTCACATGAGCAAACCTGTCCCATATGTGTAAAGTTGTATGCCTAAGGCACTTGCTGGGTATAGCCCCATAGCTGCAGCCACTGTGGAAGTTGTTTTATAGCCTGTCATTCCAACAGAATTATTAGGCTTTTCCAAGAATAAAATACTACAAACACTGTGTCTTTGCTATCAGATTTGAGGTAACAAAATAATGCTTCTCTGAGGTATAATGTAAGGATAATCATGTGCTGGGAGTGCTTTCCTCAAGCACAAAGTCATTCTTTCTCCTGATTAGGGGCCCATTCAGAAACAACTGGTTTTCAGTGACTCCAAGAACCACACAATTGCATCCCTCATACCAGAACATAGGCTTCAGGTGTATTTCTTTTTTCCTATGTTCCTCTTCAGGCAAAATGATTTTACAATGGGTAAGCACATCCAGACTAGTGTTAAGCTAGTTAGCAAGCATAACAAAAAGTGGTGGCATGGGCAAGCGACTACTACACGTGCCCAGGCTGCTTGTACTCCAGTTGCTAGCCTGTGCTGTCATATCTTTACTGCTGCTGCTACCAGCATGAAGTATATTAAAATTAACCCAGGTATCTCATAGGTATGTCAGATCTGCCTTGAGCAAATATTTATAGTCTGTGTAGACATATCCAGTTCAAAAGCCAAAAAAGTGGAACAAATGTCTATAAAGACGTACTTTTCCTACTCTTTTTGCTTTTTTGCATATTAGCAAAATAAGCTTCCTTTGTGGAAGTTCTTATTATAGTCTTACTTAAAATAGGCTGGCAAGCAACGGGCTGAGTCATATTGGGTTTGATCTCCCTTATATGGCAGCAAACCAGGAGTCACTCTGCTGAAGTTCATTGGAATAAAACTAGGCTAAGTGGGATCAGAATTGGGCTCACGAACTTGCGCAAGGGTGTTATCGGTGCTGCTGGTGGTACATGTATTTTGGAGTTAATCCTCACCTAATTCATCACCATCACAGTGATAATAACAGTTCTCAGAACTGAACAGAAGTCCAAATCCACATGGAATAGTATACAGCAAAATGATCTACAGCCTGGCAAACAGGTTTTGCTTTAGCGTATGATGTATGAGAGTCTCTCAAACACACACTTGATACTTGCATCCCATAATGGTAATGGGACTAAAAGCATAAGTAAGGGTTACAAGATAATCCCTGACATAATTTTACTAATGCCTTACACTCATTTTTTTCCAACCCTCTAGGCTGTCATATAACTAAGTATTAAAAACTACCGGGGGATTCCTTGTGATTTAGCTCTAAAAGCTGGTTCATGAAGCTTGTGATCTGACTAGCTTAAAAGGCCGGTTGTTCCCTGACATGTAAGCAACATTATAACAACATTAAACAGCAAATCATCTCATCTTCAGACAATTCCTGAGCATTTATTATTGCTCAATTGCTATAAGTTTTGCTAGCGAAGACTGTACCAAATACTTTCCATGGTGTATTCATTTCCAACCATTTTTATTGCAGTCCCTGCTGTTCTTCTTCATTATTTTTATCCTCCATGGGCCGTGCACCACTTTACTGAATCCAATGTCGTTTTCTTAAAAGCCAGTTTTCCTTGCTAAGTTGTTAATTTTTTTTCTGCTGGCTTTGATGTCTTTCTTCAGTTTCCCAGTGCATCTTCAGAACTCCAGTTCATTTCAGGCTTTTATTTCTGTTGATGCCTTTTCTTTAATTTACTGCTACATATAATAGCAATTTACAACTGTCTGATTTCTTTAATTTGAATTTTTCACACAATAATAAGTAAGACACTAAGTCAATGTAGCGCTATCAACCTAAGGTGAAAAAAGGGAAAAAAAGGGAACGTACCAAACAACATCTTCAGTTGCTTTATCGTTCTAAGCCTTCATGGCATTTTTGGTCTTCAAATCTAAAGGTAAGGACAAAGATATGCAAATTACAAACAACAACAAAAGTAATCCTGAAGGAAAGTCCAGTGTATTTGAAAACATAATTGAGTTTAGCAATGAAGCTAATATACTCACTTTTTTTCAAAAGGTATTATAAATTTCAAGCCAAAATGCCCAAGGGCATTTGAAACTCGCTTTCAAGAATTGTTTGAAGGTGAACTGCTCTATCACGGTAAAAACCCCAGCCCTACCACGCAACACTTGCACAGAGCCAGTGTTACACCCTTCATGGGGGTTACAGACTGGGGAGAAAGCATAGGGGAGAAGAAGGAGAAAAAAGCAGAGGATGGAGGAAGGAATTAAAAAAGGCTTACAGAATTATCCTGTGGCTTCTTAGGTGCCCCCCAGAATACAGTCTACATCCCACCATTCCCCCTTTAGCTCACTGCAAGGCACAAAAGTATAATTTCTCTGTGCTTTGTCACCTTTAAGACCTCGCTCTCCTGAAGTTAAACTCCTTGTAAAGCTCTGACATACAGAATCATTCTGCTCGGATCACAAGGCTTATATTTTATGTTGATGTAAACTACAAAGGGAGCGCTTTCTGTATGTGGTTAAAACAAAGAATGGAGAATTTAGCATGCCTAAATTCACGAGAAAACCTGAACATGCTTCTAAAGGTAAAAAAATGTTGGACATTATTCTCCTTGTCATGTTCATAAAACCATCATTTCTGTGTGATTCTTTTTAAGTTCAAAGCACTGGGTTTTTTAGTAAATGAGACAAGGGGGAAATGGTGAAAACAGTTTCCCTGAGGAAAACTATTCCCCAGTTCTTAAAAAGTTTGAACATATTGAAACCTTAGGGAGATGAAAGCTTTTTCCATTACATTTGTGCTTTTCTTCTTTTTTTTTTTTAATTATTTTTACAGAACGTAGCACAGCGAGAAAGAAACAAACAGATCATTCAAACCCATAAACCAGCTCTTGCTTTGGCTGCTCTTCCTTCTCACAACGTTTTGAAAGGTTTCCCACCATTTTCAGTGGTGTGGCATGGTACCTTTTGCTGTTCTCACATTGGGCCCTCATTCAGCTGTTTCAGGGCTTTGTAGGTGGTTTGTGCCTGGTGTGTTGATTATGGAAGAAAATTCAGCACAAAAAAGAGCCAAGAAGAGCAGTTTCAGTTATGTCCCAGATTTGTTTAAATATATTTCCATCTGAAATACCCTGGAAATCCTTGTACATAGCAATAGACTCACAAATAGCAGGCAGGAAGGGACCTCAGGGGGTCCTCTAGTCCATCCCATTACCTGCAGTAGGATGGACCCTATGCCACTTCTCACAGATGCTTCTCCAGCTTCCTCTTAAAGATCTCTAGAACTTAGAGATCTGCTTCCTAGGACATATACTCTAGTCCTTCACTATCCTTACCATTAAAAATCTTCATTAATACCCAAACTGCATGTTGCACTTGCATTATCCTCCTTAGCACATTTTTTCTGGTCTTATCCGACATGAACGCAGAGGTCAGACAATTTCCCGTCCTCTCTCTGGCAGGCCTTGATGTGTCTGAAAAAACACATTTGAAGGCTGACATCATGTCACTCCTCTCTCTTCATTTCTCCACAGAAAATAAACTCAGTTCCTCCTGCCCTTCCTCAGAGTCTGGGCCCTCATGATTATTTCTTGAGCTCTGATCATTCTTGTTGCTTTTCTCATGAAACTCTGCCATTAGTCCCCCCCTCTTCTGAAGTGGGATATCAAAAAATGGATTCTGTATGGATGAGAAAAAGATCCCACCCTTGTCAGGCCCTGCCTCTTGCAACTCAGTATGGAATATCAATATGGAAAAGCTTCATCAGCCACAGTAGAAACAAATAGTATTTAAGGGTCTAATAAGCTCAGCTTTCAGGAAATGGCAATTTGAACTCATTGTGTCATTTGCAAGCATTAATAGGCATTAAGGCTAGTACCACGTACACTGGTGTAAGTGGTATAAGTGAATACGCATCCAGAGGGAAGCAAAGTTATAGGTGCTGTTGGATCCAAACGTGGAGTTCCCTTAACTGCCATGTACGGGCCTCCACCACAGCATCCCGCTACTAAAGATCATTTGCCTTCCTCACACATGAAAAAAACAGATGCAGAAAATCTGCGATGAGAGGAAGAAAGTGCTGACCTACTGTAACTCAATCAGTGTTGGTATAAAATGATGCTTGGATAGCAGGATCATATCTTCATTCTTTCCTTCTTTTACAAAACTCAGTCCGGTTCACACTCAATTAGTATAAAAGTTTGCTGGAGTCTAAGTTTCAGAGTTAATCTCCCAAGAGGCTGGTCAGTAGCTTTAATAACAAGAAACCTTGTGCTGTGTAGCTGCCCAGGGCTTCTCTCGTGTAGTATTTAGGATTCCATTCAAGAGCAGTTCCCCTTTGTCTGCTGCCTTCATAAATAATGGATACGTCTTGCATTAGAGATTAGCAAAGATTGTTAAGCTTCCTTTTTGCATGTGTAAGATTTGGTAGCTTTTGAAATATTGATATAGTTGTGCAATTTGGTGCATCTATTATATTTTTAAGCAAGAATTAAAAAAAAAAAAGCAGAGAAGAGGAAAATTATGGTAAATCTAAAAATACAGATCTTTGACACAAAAACATCAGAAAACATGATCCCTCCATTTTTAAGTCTATGGAAAAATAGTTGCATTACTAACTTTTGTAATATTCTTTTAAGAAGACTCTACAGAGATTGCTGTAGGTTTCAAAGCAATTACGGTAGGAGGTCGTGAAAAGCCTTCAGGAAATGCTGCCAAGGTACTGCACCATCTAAAAGGAAGAACACAGTGCTGGAAACTTTTCAAATCTGATTGAGAACAGACAAAGGAAGACAAATTTTCAAAGTCCTCTTTACTCATTTCACTGATTTTATTTTTAATGTAATACTTTACAACTACATCTTTTATCCGAAAACACTTTCATGTTTAGCCTTGGTATTCCTTTTTGGAAAAAAACCACAGATAATTCACTGCATGTTTTGGTAGGAACCAGCTTTATCAAGACTGGTGACTTCTGTTTTTTGTTTTGTGTGCATGCTACCGAGTTGAACTGTCTAAGCAGTGACATTGTACTTGCTGTTGTGGTTCTTTGTATGCAATGAAGTCCTATTTCCAGCTCTCTGGCCCATCCCTTCCGCATCCCTTCCGCATAACCCACAGACAGGACTCTTAAGTGCAGCTTATTACAGGGACGAGTTAACCGGTAATTTCATTGTGCTCCGTGGCTAGGATCCTGAAATGCAGGCTGCCTAGCCAAAAAAGGGTGGACAAAAACTGAAAGACTGCATTAAATAACCATAAAAGTTACAGGGACTGATAATACGTACAGTTATGGCAAAATCATTGCTTTCATGCTGTGGCCAACTTGCCATTATCCAGAGCTATGGGAGATGAGGAGAGGAATAAAGGCCTGAAATAACCTAGCTAATGGGAAATTGCAGGCAATATGGTACTGAGCAACTTGGTGCCGAGGCATTTGAATAGTTTGCTGCAAAGTCAGCCAGGATGGCTGGTGCCACATTAGTGCTAATATGCCCTTCTGGAGCATGTCGATTCCTTCAGGACCACACAAGTGTGGCCTTTTGTCCATGTTCCACGTTGCAGAAATGCTCAGAGCTGGCTGAGGAGCCCAGTGCAGTTATATTCAGGGCTCTGCAGGATTAACTCAGGTCCAGCTGGACCTAATACCTCAATCTCGGTGCCAGACTTGCTAAACTGAGGCTGGCTTCGTGCAAAGCCACCTTGAACCATGGGGTGCTTGGACACCCAAGTTGCCTCTGTACAGAGCAAGCTTCAGTCTGGTGGGATTAAATAGTTCAGTCCTCAATGTACAAAATTGGCTGAGCTTCCTCAGAGACAAACTTACTCTAGATATGGTATGGCTGTCTATGCAACACTGTCAAAATGACCGAGCCTGACCAGATCCAAACTGCCTCTGTAATCACAGTGTAATTTAGCCTGAAACTACAGGATACTGAGAATGGACTGCTTTAAAGACAGATCAGTTGAGACACACAAAAGATAAGAGATTTACTCAAAGTCTCATTGCATGTCAGTAAGAAGCCCACAGCTGCTAACTATCTATCTCAATTGTTTTCCAAACTTTAGTGTTAGACCAGGCTACTTTGTGAAAACAAGGCTGGAGTCCCTGTCCTTACCTTCCCCAACCGCAGTGACCGGCCGGGTGAGGAACTCCTAACTTGTGAAATGGAAACTGCAAAACTGATCGTTCAGCAGACAGAGAGCAGAAATAACAGGACTGAGTTAACGGAGACTGAAAGATTCAGCTTTGATGACTCCACAGGGACACCACAAAAACAATCAAGAAAACAAAGCTATTTGGAAGCTAGAAAGCAGGGGACAGGTACTCTATACCCAAATGGATTAGCTAAGGCATGACTGACTAGAACTACATGTGCTTTTTTAAATTACACATTTAGCAGTGCTAGGGATGTGAAGAGAGCAAAAGAGACTGACCACATTGTTTTCTTTTGACTCTGAGGCAGACTGTTTGGACTGGAAGCAGATCAGAACTCGCAACAAGCTCTTCACTCTTCTAAGATTCATCAGGTTACACACAATGCATCCAAAAGTGGCTTAGCCTCTCCTCACATCATAAATATGTTATGGAATGAGAGTGGGAAAATGCATAGAGAAATGACAATATTTGGAACTTTCCTCCCTTTTAATTTTCCTCTTGGTGACCTCTATTCACGTTCCTCTGTGAGTTATCATTCGATTCATCTCTTCCTCCAATTTTTCCTATGAAGAAATGTGAAATAACTTACAGAAATCTTTAAAAACATAGAAACAGGAACACCAAGTCAGAGAACATCAGCACAGCCCAGTATCCCATCTCTAACAGTGGGCAGCAGTAAATGCCTAGAAAAGAATTTAGGTAAAGAACAAGTGCATGATGTTGTTCCCAGAATATCTATCGAGCACACAGCAATTTGTGGTTCAGAGGATTCCTGAACCAGACATGGTGATTTTGCATTTAATAGCCCCCAATGGATTCATCTTTCATTAAGTTGTCTAGTCACTCTGGAACCCATGCTAATTTTACTCATCTACAGCATTTTGTGGTGAGGGGAGAAGAGAAGGCTCCAAGGAGACCTGATTGCAGCCTTTCAATACTTGAAGGGGGCTTGTAAGAAAGATGGGGACAGACTTTTTAGTAGGGCCTGTTGCGATAGGACAAGAGGTAATGGTTTTAAAATAGAAGAGGGTAGATTTAGACTAGACACAAGGAAGAAATTTTTTTATGATGAGGGTGGTGAAACACTGGAACAGGTTGCCCAGAGAGGTAGTAGATGCCCCATTCCTGGAAACATTCAANTGACTAGAACTACATGTGCTTTTTTAAATTACACATTTAGCAGTGCTAGGGATGTGAAGAGAGCAAAAGAGACTGACCACATTGTTTTCTTTTGACTCTGAGGCAGACTGTTTGGACTGGAAGCAGATCAGAACTCGCAACAAGCTCTTCACTCTTCTAAGATTCATCAGGTTACACACAATGCATCCAAAAGTGGCTTAGCCTCTCCTCACATCATAAATATGTTATGGAATGAGAGTGGGAAAATGCATAGAGAAATGACAATATTTGGAACTTTCCTCCCTTTTAATTTTCCTCTTGGTGACCTCTATTCACGTTCCTCTGTGAGTTATCATTCGATTCATCTCTTCCTCCAATTTTTCCTATGAAGAAATGTGAAATAACTTACAGAAATCTTTAAAAACATAGAAACAGGAACACCAAGTCAGAGAACATCAGCACAGCCCAGTATCCCATCTCTAACAGTGGGCAGCAGTAAATGCCTAGAAAAGAATTTAGGTAAAGAACAAGTGCATGATGTTGTTCCCAGAATATCTATCGAGCACACAGCAATTTGTGGTTCAGAGGATTCCTGAACCAGACATGGTGATTTTGCATTTAATAGCCCCCAATGGATTCATCTTTCATTAAGTTGTCTAGTCACTCTGGAACCCATGCTAATTTTACTCATCTACAGCATTTTGTGGTGAGGGGAGAAGAGAAGGCTCCAAGGAGACCTGATTGCAGCCTTTCAATACTTGAAGGGGGCTTGTAAGAAAGATGGGGACAGACTTTTTAGTAGGGCCTGTTGCGATAGGACAAGAGGTAATGGTTTTAAAATAGAAGAGGGTAGATTTAGACTAGACACAAGGAAGAAATTTTTTTATGATGAGGGTGGTGAAACACTGGAACAGGTTGCCCAGAGAGGTAGTAGATGCCCCATTCCTGGAAACATTCAAGCTTAGGCGGGACGGGGCTCTGAGCAACCTGATCTAGTTGAAGATGTCCCTGCTCATTGCAGGGGCAGTTGGACTAGATGACCTTTAAATGTTCCTTCCAACTCAAACTATTCTATGACTCTAATTCTATGATCTTCAGCATTCTGTCCTCCTCCATGTTGTTGCTTAACTTTCTTGGGTTTGATATTTGAAGGAGATATTTCAGGAAATACTTCAAGAATTGGCAAACAAGGGTGATCTTTGACTTTGAGATGAAGAGAGGAGATGTGATTCTCCCTCAGAAGATGAGATGAATGTGCCTCTACCTTTAAACAAACAAAAAAAACCCACAACTGAGCACAACAGTAGTATATGTTTTTACACAGTGAAAGTACTTGAGTCTGGTTTCAGGTGCAAGCCTTTCGTCATGCACAGTTGAATCTATTATAAGAGTTCTCAAGAAGTAATCTAAACTTGGCTGCATAGTGGAACTGTGCAGATATATTGTTTTTTGGTAAGTATTGAACTGAACTTATGCTGCAGTGTGGCTAGACAGACTGACTCCCATGGAGTTTCATAAGCAGCATCTTCTGTTTTCCACCATTCCTTCTTGCCAAAGGAGACAGTTCCCTGTGCAATTCTTCATAGTGTTCAAAGGAATTCACAACAGAAGCGTGAAGTCTATTGTATACTGAGAAAAAACAGATCCTTTGTGCCATAAGGTAATGGAGCATATCTAAAATAATACAGCACAAGCATTAAACTCCGCAAGAAAAATTCTGTTCTGTTATCACCAGCTTATTGATGGAAAATGAAGCTGAAAAATTTGGCCAAGCATACTTCTGTATTTTTCTTCATGCCTGGTTGTTGTGTTCAAACAAAGGCCTTCTCTTTTCCACCCAATATAAATGCTCCTTGTTTGAATCTAGAGTTCATAACTTAAGAATTCATTCCTAGGGAAATTGTTTTATTGTTGTTACTAGTGCTACTGAGAACAAGAAGAAAAAAAAAGTGTTACTAAAGCATTTAGGATTCTGTATTATATTAATACAGACAGAAAGAGGGGAAACACTAAAGCAGTGAGATGGCTTTGGGCAGCCTTGCCAGCAATAGCCTCTGCACCCTACTGGCATGCCCAGTTTGACCTTGACACCTGCTTTTGCAGTTCAGGGAGGGCAAGATCTGCTCTCTGCTTCCCTCTGAGGACACCAAGGGCCCAGAACCAGTGGGACGGTGAACAGCAGTGGTGTAAGCAGGCTGTGGTCCAGCAAGCAGGATTTTGCAAAGGAGGGGTGGGCAACTAGACCGCAGGGCTGCTGTTCAACTCAGTGACTGCTTCTCAGCAAGGCAATGAGTGGTGGGAGCTGCAAGCAGCCACGGGGCCACAGCCTTCCGGAGGGAAACCAGAACCTCCCGTGTCTCTGTTGCTGTGAAGTCCACGCTAAAAGGAGGAGAGAAAATGCCTTCAATTGCCACACTCCCAAGCATCCCACCTGGGCTCCTGCACCCTCAGATTGAGTGGATAAAGATTTTGCCCTGAGGAACAGATGTAGGTTGTTCTTCAGCCACTACTGTGTTGTGCTGTGCTGTTTGCTGTAAATTTACATTCAAAACAGAGCTGGACTTTTGAACCGGAGGCCCCCAGGGAGGCAGAGCTATGTACTATTACTAAATTTAGACGCTTCTAAAGTGGAAAATGGTAACATGTTTTGCAAATAGCAAACTTTTCAGGATGCGGTGCGCAAGACTTGTTCCACACAGCCTGGCTGCTATGAACAGATGATTGGAAAATGGGCAATCATTAATCTCCTTCTGGAAAGACATATAGGTTCCTGAACTGTTCACAGATGACTTCAGATACATCCAGAATGAAAGGCCTGATTTTTCTTCCTGGCTTTAGTCACACAGAGTGTTTCATACTGGCACTTCTGCCTAGGAATCGCTGTTCCCCAAGGAGGCATTTGAATCCTCTGCAGAAACAGATGAGTCTATGTAAAAGCTGCCGCATTTCCTGACAATATTTGGGAAGGGTGTTTTTACCCTATAGGTATGATCAAAATTGATAATCTACTATGTCAGATAATCGTGGTATTTATGGCCTTTATCACCTTCAGCTCAGTTCAGAGTATTTAATTATACTTCAGATATAACTCACTTTTCTGTACAATCTTCAAAGTCATCATTCCAACAGTAACATACAGCCATCTCCTTGAATAAGTTATTATTTCTTAATATTGGGATATATAGTGTTAATTAGGATACCTTACTACTTTGTGTCTTGCCGTGGCATATTTACAAAGATCTGTAAGAAATCTGGTGTTGGATTTCTTGACTCCTCTGAGAAAGCTCATCCACTGCATTGCATCACAACATCTGCTTCATGTAAGCTCCTTGAAGTTCACTGGGACACAACATAACAAGTAGCAACTAGAGGTTAGCTTGGCTGGTGGAGGCAAGCAAAGGTTCATCTACAGAACCTTTACGACAAACACTGCGGTCACTACAAGTGATCTGTGCATTTCCATGGATATTCAAAACCATAAGTCCCGAGTGGCTCTTGGGATCTACAAACTGGAATAGATAAAGAGGAACAGAAAAAGCCCAGCGCTATGCTTCCTCCTTTAGTTTTTATTCATTAACAATAGAGAAGCCAGATGCAGGGAAATAAAATGTGTGTAGTTAGACAAGAATGCTTTACTATTTAGATAGCAGAATTATTTAATAACAAGAGGTAAAATCCTATAAAAATTAGCATTTTGCCTCTCTGATGTGGAAGATATGATGCAGACTGGTGGTTCAGAGTAAAACTAGGATAATACAGTTGCTTGAATTAGGAGACAATATCATTGAAGAGAAAATGTAATTCTGTTGCAACACCATCTCTTGGTTTAAGTTGCACAGCAGGACAAGGGTTTCCTAAGACAAATCTGATAACCACTATGGAGGTTTTTTTCTTTTTTTAGTTGCCTAGTTACAGAGTTTGTAAGCATATATTACAAGGTTAGCCCATTTGCAAGGTATCCTAAATATATTAGGCCTGAAACTATAGCCTTGGAAATGCACCAGAGACCCGACGGTTTCTTACAGGAGATTCTGATATGCATCAGTTGCCAACAAAACCTACAGATTAAAATCATTTTTGGCATACAAAAAGGTCCAGGCTAGACCCAGATGGACAATGACCCAGTGTTTCTCCATGGGTTAGTCATTAGGCTTCTTTGTGATTCAATCCACTCGATATCTGTAATGTGCAAAACAAAATATCTATATTCTGTGAGTCATAGATTTGCTCTCTTTTTAGTAGTAGCTTATATAGTTTTTGTGTTTTTTAAATTATTTTCAATATTTTCTGATTTCATGCTCTAGAATTTACAAGGATTCACTTTCCTCAGGACTCTGGTCTAGAACCTAAATTGCCACGGTATCTGCTCCTCTCCTGTGTGGTCGCAAAGGTAACCTTGAAACTGTGATGGCATCATCAACCGGTGCAGTAATGTCTTCCTGAGGCTGCAAACAGTCTGAATTTAGCACAATAAACTGCCTGTTCATATTCCAGGTGACCATGCATAGGCTGTGATTCCATGGCTAGGGTATAAAATTTGTCTAAGAAAAAACAGGCAGTGCTTTTTTACATAAAATATTTCACCTTCTCCAACCTCTTCTCTCCAACACTTTGTTTCCTCTTTTTCTGCCCTACCATGACCTCTCTGAATCTGCTGTTTTTTCAACCCTCCAGGAGCAAATTAATTGGATTATGCAACTCCTCCTTCAACCATCACGAAAGGAAGTAGGCTGTTAGAGATCCTGTCTGCAGCTCTTCACACAGAAAGCCATGCACGCAGGAGGCAGAACCGGGCAGCCCAAGGACCAACTGGGAGCATGGAGCTGCTGAAGCCACCTAAAAGTGACCTCTTTCCTTTGAACGAATGGAAGGGAAAGAAGGTGCTGAATAAACATTAGCCAAGCCAAGACCCGAGGAGCAGAGCCTAGCCAAATGAGAGGTGTAATGTAATAAATTCTTCCTCTGATACAACCTTTGTTGAGAAAAATCACCAGTTAGTTTCACTGTCAACTTCAGCAACAGTCAGCTGTCAATTAGCCATCACTGATTATCCATCCTGCTTTTGGTAACTCCTAAGAGAGCTCTGCACAAGCCCAGGTCAGGTCTAGAAACAGTATGGACCCTTCACGGGGAACTGTGCCTGCCTGGTAGGCATAATGCTAGCTCACTGTTTTTTTCTTATCGTATGTCTTTATAACCTAATTTAGATATGTTTTGTATTGCTCATTTTTTTTCTTCAAGCCAAGTGTTCACCTCTGTCGTCCCTGCCTGCATTTTGCTAGATAATCAGCAGCTGTGTGAACCATACTTAAGGGATGGAGGTGGGCATGAAGAGCTGGGAGCAAAGATTAAGGTCTCATTCTTTCACCTTAGAAACAGCATTTTGTTTCAGAAGAGCCCATAAGTGTTGCCATGGCACTTGGGGATTGTTTCTGTGTGTTGGGTTCCACTGTGTGGTGACTTACATAGAGCTTCTTTTAATTTCCTGACATTTTCAGTGATGGGGCTAAACTATAAATTCTCGGATCCCTGAACTTTGCTCCTATTTTGTGGTTTGAGCTCATTTTATTGACTGGTAATGATTTTATAATAAGAGAATTGTGCAGTGCAGTGATTTGCTGGAGGTCTGTGCCCAGTGTAGATTACTTAATCCAAGCTGGCCAGACACTTAAATCAACCACGCATTTTAGCTGTTTCAAATGAAGACTGCTTTCATTGAGCTGGTTTCTCTTAATTTTCACTGCCCTTTGACAGCTGCTGCATCATAATTTCCTTTCTGCAATTAGTTATTGCAAATTTGTATATATGAACAGTCTTTAAATACGAAAGGTAGCTGACACTGGTGCTGTTTGCACTGCCAAGTGGGAAATAAGCGTAGCAGGGAGAATATGGGGGACCTTACAGAAGTGAACTCCTGCCATATGAAATGAAATTTGACGTAGTGAAAGGCCTCGGAGCTGCGCAGCGATCATGCAGTGTGCAACACCTTCCCCCAGCCGTGTAAAGCCGTGGCCCACCACAACCAACCAACACTACTCAGCAGCAGCTCCCTCGTGCTCTCCTGGACCCCCCTGTCATGAAGTTAACTCTGCTGCTGTGTATTTAGCAGCCTAGATATACCATAGGTTGCAACGAGTAGTTGACACGAAATGCTAGTTGAAAAGAGTAAGGCCACGAAGAAGTGAGGCTGCCAGGCTAGGCTAGCCATCAGAGCTCTCTCTACCGAGACACCTCCAATGGACAAGTCACCATCCTCCAGCATAGCAAATAGGCAGCTTTTCCACTGGCCGTGACAGCTTAACCACGTCTCGACATTTCTTTTAGCCACTCATTTCTGACCCCACAAGACTCCCTCAGCAGGCCAGCAAAACTCTGTGTGGCCGCTCTGTGACCGCCAGATCAAATGACCAACGTAGACTAACATGAGTTCTTCTGGATTTCCCAACACAATTCACTGCGCCCCCCCAAAAACAGCTTCACCAGCACCAGTCATACAGCAGTGCAGAGGAGTGAGAAGGCAAGGAGACAAAAAGAGATGCAATTTAATTAAAGCCATCGCTGACAGCAAAGGAAACATCTGTGGAGCCACCACGTCCACACCAACTGCAGAAAGACCGAGCCTCCCCTGGTACTTGTCTCCCTCTGCTAACTACAGACAGAGCCTAGGAGACCTCCACAGGCCGAAAACCTATGAGATGGTTATAGTCAGATTAAAAAACCCCACCCAAAACACCTCTGGGTCTTTGGTGTGAAAGCACCACATCCTGATATCTTGCTTGCTAATCATTTTTCAGGCTATCAGACACTTGATTTCTGATCATGCATCTATCTTGGTGCCCCCTTGCTACCTACTCTTTTTTTCTCCCCATCCTTTCAAATTGTATTTTGACCTTTTCATTTGCTTTTGCTTCTGTTGTACTTCTTTTCCCCTTTCTTTCATGTTTTTTATCTTTTTTTTTTCTCCTCTGGTTTCAGCTTTATGTTTCCGTACTTTGTTTTCAGTGCACTGCTGCCTTGTGGGTTGTCACAGTAACACCTCGTATGTAATTAGCTCCTCTGCTCTTCATCGTACTGTCAGGTAGAGATCTAATTGGCCTCTCAGTTCCCCCGCTACAAGTCCATGGCCAGGCCGAAGACAGCCTCGCTTGTCCCTTCCCCTTCGTGCTGATGTAGCCCCAGAGCCAGCCAGCTCCACACTTTGGTAGCTCTTCAAAAATCTGCATTCCTCAAAACCTAATTTGGAGCTGGCAAATCAGAAGCCGAGCATCAGCAGTTGGGTGAGCACATGATTTCAGGCTGGTGTCACTGACTTTGGGGAGTTGCACGCACCAGAATCGCTCTTGGGCCCTCGGCACCAAAACCTCTGAAAGATGGAAATAGAAATAATTCTGAGAATTGAAGCAAGGGGTGGCTGGAAAGGAGCGGGGGGGAGGAACAGACATGCTCCTCGGTGTTTGCCAGGAGACAGCTTGCTGTTCAATCTGGTTTATAACCATTAGCTTATAAAGAGGTACTTCTCAGCTCTGCTGTGCAATAACACCGAAGAGTCAATGCTCCCCAAGTTGTGAAGAGCCCATGCACAGCCTGTTGTAACCAAACAGTGCATTTGATACGTTTCCTCCAGGTATTGCCACACATAAAAAATATCCCAGATTGTTTAGTTCCATTAAAGAAAGCAATTACACTGCCTTCATTCAGCTGGACTGGCAGGCCAGCGCCACCGTAAAGGAAATTCATCTCCAGGATCTGCAAATGACAGAGCTGGCTCCCCTGTACAATAAAGCTTACTGCAGCAGCATTAGCGGCAGTACCTTTTGTTACATTCTGCTTACGCTGTACAATATTGGGTAACTTGATATTTCTCCAAGTGACATTTAAATTTAAGTCCAGAAGAAAGCTGATTGTCATCTTTTGTGAAAACGTTACGTGAGAATTTTAGACCCCTATGCCACTTGATGTAAATCAGCTCTGTATATAAAAAGCTACTAAACGACCCTCAGACCCTGTAAGGGCTAAAATTTTCACATAATTTTGGTGTGATTATTGTTCAGCCATTTATGTGTGACTATGATAAACATACTCCCTTGGAATTAGTCCATTTAAAAACACATTTCTATGATCAGCCTGCCCTTCTTAGCCCTTCTTGACCCCCACTTGGTAATTTCTTCTAAGTTATTTTAATCATGTTTTACCATTACAAGGCTTCTTAGCAGGACAGTCTAGCCTTCCCTTCTCACTGCATGAAACGCTGCTGCTGGAGCTTGATTTGCATGACCTAAATGATTTCTGCAATCACTGCTCTCCAGTTGTTTGTCCTGGAGGGACAGTGAAGGATTATACTGTTTTAAAAGCATTTCTATTTAGCAAATACCTCATTTGCAATAAGACATCAGCATTTACCACATTCATAATGCAGCTTGTCCTGCTAATAAATTTCATTTCTGCTTCAATTTTCTTGCTTCACAGAAGACCAGAGACAAAGATTGCATAATTGAGATCCAAGAGCAGGTAATAATTCCTTACCCATTAGCCCTCCAACTGCAGAGCTGTAAGCTCTTTCAAAACAGTTAATCAGCAGCTTGCACCATCCATCCTATCACAAGGACCCCACATGAGGACCTCCATATCTATCCCTCTGCATAAAAAAGGAGGAAGACCACTCTGCTGAAGCCTTGAAGTTCTGTTCCTCATGCTACTGTTCCTTTCTGCCTCAGTTTCCCTTCATTTAAAAATTAGAAAAAAATTAAAAAGCTGCTTTTAGCACCACAAATACTTTGAAACTAAAGATGATATTTCTTCTATTTGAGGGACTGATCCAATCAATATGAATCTTATTATGCAGTTAAATCACTCCTAGTTCAAGCCTGGTTTTGGGGATGGGGAACAAAAAAACTGTGAGTGTTCAAGTCTTCTCCAGCTGCTCTCCCAGATGGGCTATTCTCACTACCAACAGCTAATGGAGGTAATACTCACTAGGCCAGGAGCTATTAAGCTCATTTCCTTTGCTGCCACTACACAGATGCACTGAGGAAGAGTTAGGTGAGAGGAGGAAGGGTCTGAAGTTTCCCCATCACACTGCAGCTATGCAATAGAAGAGGCACGATTTTCTTCATAACTGTAAGCTAAATGAAAGTTTGAGTTGATTAATGACCATGGCAGAAAAAGAACCAATAGTGAAAGCATTTATAAGTCACTGTATACCTTCCAGTCTGGCAAAGGATTCTTAAACGAACTACTTCATGCAGTGGTTGCTGTTAAAGGGAGGCATTCATCTTGCATTATTGATTTTGTTTATTCATACAGGCCTTCACTATAACCACCGATGTCATGTCAAACGCAGCAATAACGGATTTCCACATCTTCTTGATAGCCTATGCCTTTCTTAAAGCAGGGTATATCTCTCTGCCATGTTTCTGTAATGCCTAGGACAGTGATATTGGACCTATTAAGACCTCATCATGGTAGAAGCAGTAATTATATTATAATCCTTGTAAGAACAATATAACTCAATAAAATATTTCCTTTTCTCGGCTTCTATATCTAGACGACGCAACAGCATCCAGCTCCATAGTTCTTTTCATAAAACAGGTCCGTTTCTGGCAAAGGGAAAGAACTTCTTTGGGGAAACTTTTTTTTTTCCATCTGTCGTTGAATCAGAAACAGCGTTTCCCTCAAGACCACCAGCAACCCAGAATACTGCCGCTTGGAGCAGAGCGCACTGTCCTCCGCACTGCAGGCCAGCCTTTGTAAGTGTCTGAGCCAGCGGACACTTGTTGAATTCTGAGCATTCTCCATCACCCACCACGAGCGGTGAGGGCAGCTCAGCTGCTGGCTGCAGCAGGAGCCATACAGAAGACGTATTAACAGAATAGACCATAAGGCATCTTATCAGGTTACACAAACAGTCACACACAAGTACACACACGCACACACAGAGAAATAATAATGGCCCAAGAGAGATAAAAGCAATTTATAAGGTTTCCACCTTGCAGTGGCACAGCAAGTTAAGAGACAGACAACTCCCCAAAACGTGGCAAATGGCCATAACTGGAAGCCTCACTATTAGCAGTCTGTTTCTCTGCTAAATTTGGATGAAAGGAGGAATCACAAAATCTGTTGCTGAAAAGAGCGGAAACCCCTATAGAGCCAATAACACTCTCAGAGCAGGTGAGGCTCGCAGTGAATTGATACAGCTCACGCAACATCAGGCAATATGAGGTGTCATTTACAAAAAACAAATATTTGGCAGATAACTTTGGGTCTGTTGGCTGAAGCAGAAAAAGCAATCAATACATGTTGGCAATATTTACCCACTTACAGTACTGCCAAATGTGAATTTGCAGCAATGTATCGACTGTTTTGAACTGATCTTTGACTTTGTCTCTTCACAGACGAATGTGGACTGGAACTAGAATAATCCACATTACAGAGAAAGAGATATGGCAGGAATGCACAGGGTCACCCCTATTATTTGTTCTTGCTGTAAGAGTCACTGCTGAAAAAATTAGGTCAGATGCAATTTCCAAAGGGATTAAGTGAGGTAAATCAGATTGATAACTGAATAGGAGTCCAAAAAAATTCACTATGTCAGACTTGATCATCCTTCTACCTGGAATAAAAGCTAGATTTTTTTTTAAATTGGAACAGAAATTTAGGATTTTAAAAGAATGAGCCCACATCTGGTACACTATCTGTTTCCAGCTCTCTCACTCCCCTTCCTCTCTCTGTTGAGGCAGTGGCGTTCAGATGCACCCCCTCAGAAATACAGACTGAGACACCAATAGTTATGTGATATGCTGCAAGTGGACAGTAAAAAAGAACACCTACAAGACAGAAATGCATCCTATGGCAATAAAAAGTAGGACAAACATGACTTCTGCTTATTTAATTTGATTCATGATTGCTATTACGATCCAAGTGCTATGAAAATTTCACTGAAAAACAATAATAATTTCAAATATCAGGTCATAATTAAGAGCAGCAGAAATATCCCACTAAGTCAAATTAACGATCCATCTCATCCAGTATTCTGTCTTTGATGTGGGCAGTGGAAGATGTTGTTCATGGAGAGCATGTGAGTCTCGACACTTTCTGCAGTCCATTCTCCTCCACCTCCCAACAAACAGAATTGCTGTTTGAGGAATGTTAGATGGTGCGTTGCTGCGTAGTGCTGTTAGCGCATTTACTGACTTTTTATCTGCAAATTTGCCTCATCTCTTTTTGTCCTGCTGATACCATCTGCCTCCCCAAGCTCCTGTATCACTTGTGTAACACAACAAAGCCTTTCCACTCTCCATCCACGCCTTCGCAAGGAAGGCCCAGCTGACTCAGAGAGACAGACCTTGGGCCGTGAACGCCAATATGTGGGTCCCTTCCTGGAACAACGTCTTCCTTCTCATTATGCAGAGGCCAAGAAATAGTTTGAAACTGAAGAGCTGGTTTCTGTGGGAGAGCAAAGGCAGGAGAGGAGAGTTAGCCATTTGCAAGTTGCCAACAGAAACAGGGCTCTGCTATGGTCATACAGAATTTTTAAAAAATTAAGCAACAAGCTTGAAACATGGAATAAATCAAAGGAAAAGCTAACTATTGTTCTAGGGCTTTTGCTAGCAGTTCTAATTGTGGAAAGAAATGAGAAAACTGTCAAGTGGAATCTCTTTGATATGACTGCATTAAAGGATAATTTCCATTCCCCGGATGCATGATCTAACTCCTAATGAAAGGTGTGTCCTGAAGGACAGAATTTGGCCTTATGTGAATCTAATGAACCCAACATCTTTAGCAGGCTTCTCAAATACTCCTTTGTTCTGCAAAGTGCTTTACTGTACTGTTTACATGAAAGAAGCTGTACAAAAAAATGAGTCAGATTAAATGCTCTAGGGCCAGATTTCATCTGACCTTCCCATGATACCCCAGTAAAAAATTAAAGAAAGGTCTTGTACAGGGAGTATTTCTTTTTCCTACATGAAGCAGTGGGTCTCCTTCCTCACTGGGAAGGAAACAAGGACTCAGGTCTAACTTCCCTCTGCACTGGAGGGAATACTGAAAAGTTGAGACCATCTGCTTATTCCCCCATGTAGTAAAGCTAGGGAAGAATAGTGCCCAAGGTGTAGCCTTACCTTTCAATAATATCTAGCTTATAAAAGGATTTTGGCTTTCCCTAAAACTGCATCTGCAGGGCAGAGCAGCTTGCAGACTGTGGGGTTGAAAGGCGTATAGGGAAGGTTGACATAACTGTACAAAGTTGGAAAAAAAGTTCAAAATAAAATGAAGCTTTTAAAGAATCACAAAGCTATACTGTCCCAAGCAGGTGGTGAATTCTGAATAATTAAGAGCTTCATTTCTCTTACAATGCAGAAGTATTTCATTTTTTTAATTTCCTGCAGTTGTATTGATATCACCTTATACTCCATCTACTTCTTAATGACAAATCTGCTTAGGTCCCTGGAGGACTAAGTTCAAGACAAACAGAACAACAGGCACCAGACCTCGGAGGACCTATAGTTGACATGTAGCACTCTGGAAGAACTGCTGCTAGGTATGAGCTCTGCTCAACAGCACTGCAAAACAGATTGGAAGAATGACAGTAAGACAGACTTTGGAGGTGCTGTGTGATCCCTGGGGAATGAAAAGTATTTTGGAGGTGATTTTTAATTTATTGGCAGAACTCTTTAAATGTGCATGATAGAGAAGGAGATATGTTTTCTGCAGCTCAGTTAATAAATTAAGGTTCTGATTTACGAGGACATTCATTACGAAGGACTGTTAACCTGTAGATATGGCCAGACTCTACTTAGTGGCAAACCTGACAGGGACTGAAGTTAGAGCTCTGTGTCCCCCACTCCTCACAATCACTAACAACCAGATTTAAAGCAGCTTTAAAATTACTGACTATATCTCAGCAGCAGAGCAGCACAACCATAAGGCCAGGCAGAAGGACCTGCTGTTGCACAGCACACTGCGTAGCTGCTGGCTCTGATCTGGTTGGGCTACCTCAGCTGGCTCGTGCCCTTGTGCCTGGCTTTGGGGGCCCAGCCTGGGAAACCCCCCCACTGTCCCTTGCGCTTTCCTGGGCACTGAGGAAGGCAACCAGATGGACCTCCATGGCCTCGTGGCCCTCACAGCAATGCCTCTGGACACACACCCTGGAGAGGTCCTGGTATGATCCCTAGCAGGATAGCAGCAGTGAGGCTCTCACCAGCCTGATCTCACAGTGAGCACAACTTGTCTACAAGTGAGGGATGGACATGTGGCATTAAATCTGGGGACCGCTTCAGGCACCTGATCTGGTGCCTTCTCACTTGGCCACTGAGACTTACTAACATTTAAAGGTCCAAAAGACAGTACAGTGCGAGATGGGGATCAGTAGATTGCCTCCGAATTTTGGCTTTGCCCCTCCCCATAACTCTGTACCTTACAAGGTGTTTCTACTGACAACTGTAACAAAAATGCAGGCACCTATCTCAACTCCCCCATGTATGAGAAGCCACCGCTATTTGTTCGCGAACGCTTTCCCACACCTTTCAGTTGAGAAAACCATGAGAAGCCACATATGACATCCAGTTTAAACACGAAGGGTCACAGATTTTCTGAGAACTACTTTGAAAAATCTTTGTGAAATAAATGCAGTATAATGCAATGAGGTAGACAACACTAAGCTGTTTGCTTTATAAGATGGATGTGCGGTATGAAAGGAAACATGAGTACAAGAACCAGAAAAGAACAAAAAAGAAATAGTGAAAATCTAATATGCAAAAAAGATTCAGGAATTGGAAAGAAGGAAATGTGTACAAAGAGGTAGGCTGGGAATCTTGCAGGGCTCAACAGCAACAGTAATACGATGAAGGGCTACAAATAAGAGATGGAACCAAGCAATTTAAAGGGAAAAGATGTAGTCCAATAAGCAAGAGAGAGAAACTGATTTCTTTGTCTTTTCCTATGATTTGTCTTCATGCTGATAAAACTGGAACTATTTAGTGCATACCATTAGTGGTGAACCTTACTCTGAGCTTTCAAGTATTTTCAGACATGTAGTCAGGTTTCAGCTGAATAACAGTTGAACAACTTCCAACACATGCACAGAAAACAGGTCCATACATGAGTATCAAAAGCACCAGGTACCCTCCAACACCCCCAATACAACCGTTCTGGATGCTGGGGGTGTATGTGAGGAATGGACCACAGAGAGTGTCAGGGCTCACTTGCTCTTCTACCTGTACAATGTCTCCCATCTGTGTCAAAGGCAGAATACAGGACCAGACAGATCGTTGGTCTGACCTCATAGGGCATTTCCTATGTGCTTGTGCTCTTAAATCCTTTCAGAAATGCTGTATTAGATGACCGAGTAAACTTCAATTTAAGCTCACACCACCACTCTCTCTGTTGTAGTGTCCTATGCTATACATGTACTGAGGGCATTCAGGAAAGCTGCTGTCGCACTTGGGCAAAAGGTTTGCAAGATGGCCACAACGGGCCGCATTGCCAAGTTATCTTCTGGTCCAGAGGAATCCTTTCAGCAGATCCACATCTCGGACTGATTGTAGGGAAAACCTCGTGGGCACCATACAGAACATGTGGACTGGAGAAACCCAGAAGAAATATTAGATTACTGTGACAGCACAGGAGAAAGGGATAAAGTTTTCATTACTTGAAATCCAACAGCCAGTTTCTTGCACCCCTTTTGGCTATCAATATAAATCTGAAAATTCCTGCTCCACTCAAAAGAGCTGCTGGCTAACACATATGCAATTTTCATATAGGGCTTTTTCCTTAGCATTGCTGAGTATCTTTGATTCTCGTGTTAATACTTTTATCAGCCAGTAGGAAAGGAGCCGGCACCATTTTACACTTGGCCCACAGGTTCCAGTGTGAGTAAAGAGCACTCATCATCATCTACCATTGCACCCAGTAATTATCTTTGGGATAATTAGCATATGTATCCTGGAGATCTCCATCAAGACTCTTCTTTCTATTGTAGACTATAACTATTAGGTTGGATCTCTGGCTGGTATGAACTGGCATAGCACCCTTAATTAATATCTTTTCCTCTCCCTCTGAGCTGGGAGGAAGCCTTAGGAATAGATGTTGTTTAGCGACATTCAAGGCAGCTGTGAGCTGAAGATTTGAGTCTCTTAAAATCTGATTCTGCATTCCTTGTGCACTCAGAGCTCTGAAAGTTTTAGATTGGTCGTAAATATGAGATCAGACCCTCGACTTGTTTAAATGAAGGAATATGTGTTGCATAGAATGCAGGTATCATTAAACTGCTAAACTTTGCACTAATAGAAGCATTTTTTTAAAGACTGAACAAATGATTTTCAGACCTTAAAACCTCACAGCCAATATCTATGATGCAAAAGTGCTTGGTCTGCCATCCTTCTCATTTTAATGAGTACAGTTATAATGGATTACTTTGTAGCATTTAAGCAAGTTCACATATCGTCATCTTGCAACCAAAATACCAGCGGCACTTCATGGATCTATCTCCGCTTGAGAACAGCTGAGGTTATTATTATTATTCCTCTTTCTCTGTTTGTGGTAGCTATGGCCTGTTTCGTGTTTGCTGCTGAAACACAACTACGGCCTATTGTGGCAGCGGATCTATGTGCAACCTGGGGAGCCGGCAGCGGGAACAGGGAAGTCGTGTCCCCACTTCCTTTCCATGATAAAAGCCTCAGGATAAAATGTCTGTAAAGCCGAGTGCTTCTGAATGAGCTGTTCAGAGGAGTGGAAGCAGGCTGGGATTGAAGCCTAGCTATTTATCTCTTCCTACTGCAGATTTGTGAGTGTTTGCTCTGAAAAGAAGAGAGGCTTCAGAAGCCATCAGTGTTCACAAACCACAATGTTAGAGCAGAAGCGTTAACGCCTTTCTGTGGCAATGCGTTGTCTTTATAAAAAGTACAGTAACTTCTGCCTACAGATAAATGCTCACAACATACATCTCTCAACTTGTGGGGCATCTATTAGCAATAACAATGGGGTTTTCTGTACCTCATTACCTCATGCTGTACCTCTGTAACATTTCTCTGGATTAAAGTAAGGTATGAATTTTAATTATAATGACAATTCCAGGACAGCTACTTTTTCAGGCACATGTAATCCACTACAGTTATTTTGGTTCATTTTCTCTCTGCAAATACGTACCACTAGTAATAGCTAGCATGTTGTTACAATCCCCTTAGGATCTTTCTCACCACATACATTTATACACAATTGTAATTATTATTATTACATAGGCCTATATAATAATTATATATGCTATAGGTATGTGTAAGTATATATATTATGTCGTTAAAATAATGTGTTGTATAAATAAATGGCTAATATTAGTGTATATGTATGTGCTTTGATACATATATGCACAAGGGAGTGATGGATACTTTGACATAGGGTATGATATTTTGAGACACATATGAATAAAAATTTGAGAAATAAAAAAAAGGAGCTATGTTAGTTCAAACTAAATTCCCTGCAGACAAAACAAGAGAGAAGATCTAAATAAAAGCAGTGTATAAAACATAGCCTAGACATAGATTCTGATGGCAATTCAGTGCTATAGATATTCTATCAATATCCAAATTGTTAGTGATAAAGTATTTTTGAGGACAGCTTAACATAAAACTACCCAAAAAGAAAAAAAAAGTAATCAACAATCAAACTACATCTTCTTTTCTTTCCCTCATAGAATGACTTTGACTTTTACTGTATTCAGACAGATCCCAACATCCAGGAACTGCCATCAGGCCACTTGTTATTCATGGGGAAATATAACAGAACTTGTCTTTCAGTAAATGAAACAGAAACATCTGATATTGCCAGTATAATATCAGCACCTTCTATTTCATTTGGATGCAATTAATCTGGAAATACGGTAAGGTCCCAGGGAACCAATCTTTCCCTAGTTTTACGCAGCAGAAATAGATGTAATTTACTGGAATAGCAGCCTCACTTATGTGGGACAGACCTTCCGGTTGGAGTTTCCAAGCACTCCAACACTTCTACTTTGCCAAGCTTCCTGCAGGGTATATATATATATACACATTTTCTGTGCCGACAGTTACGTGAGCTATGAACTCCAGGTGTAGTGACACTGGGTGCACAGCCTCTGCACTTGAGCAGGGTGAAATTGCAGGACATTTATACGAAGACTTGGGTGACATATGCAGGAGGACAAAATGGTGGATGTGTAAAAAGGAGCAAACACACTGAAGATGTGAAGCTGAGAGGCAAAGAGGGTCATCTTCAAAACACCCCTTGTCAACAACACACAGAGAGGACAACCACAAGGTCTCCTGCTCCAGTGGAGTTATTGGCCAGTTTTGAATCCCTGTGGTGGTCCTGTGAGGCTTAGAAGCTCCTCACTCTCTAGATCTGCTCTCTGTCACGACCACAAGCATGACGATTGCGGCTTGTTTTGAAAAGTTGCTTAATCAGGGAGTGAAGATAGCTACCGGGATGCCTCTGTTGAGCGCTGCATCTTCCCAGTGCCACCCTCAGCTGCTGGCAGCTGTTGCTGGCACTAGCCAACACCCAGGCACGAATAAATGTCCTTTACTGTCTGGAGGTGAGGTATTCAAACACAAAAAAAGGCAGGTAACGCCCTAGCCTATAAAACCGCTATGAATATATCGACATTTAACTGTTGTGACTTAATCAAGATTTGTAAATACGTTAGAATGAGCAAGCAATACACTCAGTTTCAATTAAAACAAGAGGATGACACAGCACTGAGTTGGTACTAGCCAAAGATATTTCTTGATGATCTGAAAACCGCACCTATCTACTGCTGATGCTTGGGGCAAATTATTTCTGTAGGCTCAAACAATTAGAGATACCCTTCTGAACGATGTTTATCTAACACTGCTTTCTTCACAGTAAAGACTGTTAATGCAGCAGTTGAGCAACTCCAGGAAGGCACAGTTATCCTGAGATAATCAGGAGCCTGAGGGCTCAGAGGCAGTCATCTGTGTTCTCTGCCCCAATTTCATCGGTATATTAAATTAAAAAAAAAAAAAAATCTGTATGTTAATACATCATGAAGGTCAAACATTTCATTGCAAAGAAGTGTGGAAATTCAAAAATAGGATTCCCAGAGCACTCCTAACTGTATGTTTACATGTATATAGGTACGGTGCATTTTCCCAAATATACTACTGCTGTCACTCAAAACCTATTACAAATGTGGACAAATTATTAGGAAAGTGATGTCTCAAAAATTGATTATTTATTTGCCTCCATGTATGTGTTTATGAAGTCTCTGGGTAAGCAAATAACCAATTAGTTTAATTTCACTTTGGACATGTATTTAACAATATTCTTTGACAAATTTTGTAATTTGTTTATGTATTATGTGATTGCATATATAGGAGGGCGGAATTAAGGTTGATCTGTCCAACTTAGAAATTCCATGTAACTACATGGAATCTATTTTATGTGATACTGGTACCAAACCACAGGACACTGGGTATATGATATGTTTTTAACTGTCCTTTAGGGAAATGACAGTTTCCATATAGGTTCAGCTGGCAAGCTTTTCGCCACTGATATACTCTGAAAGAAAATGGGGTCGAGATTTATTAGCAGTGTTTAGGATTCCTAATTATAGGCTAAGCCGCCTTGGAAATATACTAACAAACCTGATACGATCTGTAATGAGCTGACAGGAATCTATATGACAGAATGGTTCATGACTCTGGTGTGAATAGGTAGCTTATTACAGAGCATTTAAAAAATACATCTCCAGAGTGTAACCTGGACAAGTACACACACAGCTTTTCAACATGGGTGTCATGAAGGTATATATGTGGCAAGGAGTCATGACTGACTGTCCTCCCTACACTGCAATCTGAGAGAGCCATCTAATCACACCCTGGCTCGATGAGCAGAAATCCTGAGTATGGAAAATGCTGAGAATTACTGGCCCAGTGAATTGATGATACTCTGTGTTGTCTGTACATTAAATAACGTGGGCAGCTCTGTTCACTTTCTTGAGTCCATGTGCCCGTATACTGCAATCCCCACACATGCAGCCTTCACAAATAGCCTAAACCATGCACAGAATGTTCCTGGGAACTAAAATATGATGTTATGCCTGGAACAGGACAGATACAGGGAGAGCAGCACATGGGCCAACCTGGGAAAGCCTGAAGCACCTCAGAACTTCTTCTATAAAAGGAAGGATTCCCTCCTGAGGGCTTTTCCTCCATTACTGAATGCCCAAAGACGGACAAAAAAATTCACTTAAACAATAAAAAGCTACTTGCGAGAACTGGCTGTAAAATGACTGTTCTCTCCAAGGCACTGCTCTTTCTCTGAATCCACTGTTATGTACCAAAATTGTTAAATAACATGCTAATCTTAGAGCGTTTTCAGGGAAAAAAGCTACAGTCCTCTCTTTTTATATCATTGAAGAAGCATAAAGAAATAAATTAAGAGTAAATGCTGATCTCTGAGCATAAATTTAAATATTGTAGTGGATGAAAGGAAATGTAAAGACTATCTTGAAGTTGATTATATCACACAACCCCACCCCAGAACTAACTTGCAATCTTTAAACTGCTGTGTTAAAGCAAAAAGGGAGACAAGATAAAAGATAAAGAGAAGAAGAAGGGGGGAGGGGGGAAAGTTGCTGGTTTATAAAATAGTGGAATGATATATAATAAAGCTTAGACAAAATTACATGAGTTAGAGAAAAATGGCTTTAAATCCATTACTGCAATTCATCGTGTCCTCACTGGAGTCTGAAACTCCTATAATTTGTTCCTTTTTTAAGGAAAAGGAAGAATGGAAGGAAAAGGAAGAATGTAGAAAACAACGAGAGCTAGGAAAAACAGGGAGCGAAACTAACAACTCAAGTGGCAATATCATTAAAAAAAAAACCTAGAAGTTTTATTTTATGTTACATCACTAAAATCATGGCCCTGTGTCTTCTTTCACTTGAACTGAATTTGGACATGCCACACGGCGCACACAAACGGGCTGCACAACTAGCATAGCCAGTGAAGTATCACCTTAGCACGTGAAACACAGCACCGGGGCAACTGGAGTATCGCCTTCACGCAAGGAAACGCAACACCAGGGCTACAGCTTCCACTCCGTCCCCATCTTTGGTAGTGATTCACAGGGCTTCTCTTCGCCCAGCCTCCTCTGAATGTTAAAATACCATCTAGAGCTCAAATTAGAATAAATTTTATGCTGCTCGAGGTTGTAATAGAAGATTCTGTGTAGCGCAGAGGTAGTTAAAAGCCTTGGGACCTTGGAGCAATTCTGAATTTGTAAGAAAGGTTTGGAGAGGACAGCATTTTCATTTCAAATGCATATTTTTATTGATAAAAATTGAATATAACAACACAGACATCTCATGGGAATAGGATATTATGAAATCTTCCATTTGAAGTTCAGCAGAACTGCATAATATAGCAGTAGTAAAATGAAAGGATTCATAAAATAAATCTATTACACAAATAATCTATTCAGAACCTCAGGCTGGTTAAGGAACAAGAAGGGATTTGACCCCTGAGTCCTTCTGAAAGTGACAGCAGAAAGGGGCAAATAGGTTGTAGGCCTACTAGCTGATAAACCACCCTGAAAGACGGGCTAAAATAAACCAGGCAAGCTGCAAAGAGTATGGCGAGAGGGAATGAGAGGAGGCAGAGTGGGGCATCAACATGTCTCTGCATAGCTCCGATGCCATTGATTATCATAGCACCCATACAACACGAAAAAATGTCAATTCCAGATCAGACTGTGAGCCATGGCCTGTGGCAGATGTAGTGACTTATTTGGAGATGGTTTGAATATATGCATTCATCCAAAATCAGCACGCTTGTCAACATTTTCCTGTTTTTACACTGGTTATTTGGGGGATACAAAGTTTCACTAAAATATTACCTTCCAACTAAAATACACAGTTGGATTAGCAGTAAACACTTTAATGAAATAGCTGTTTGAGGGGTTTGCCATTTATGGACTTGTTAAGAAAGAAGTAAAACAAAGAAATTTTTATCAGCTAAAAAACCCACAATGCATTCTTTTTGCAAAACAAGATTAATGGGAAAAAAAAATTACCCTGCTTTTTGGCTAGCTTTAAAAGGCAATGAATATGTGTATTCCTTGGTGTAGACTTTAACAGTCCTCATTAAGACCTCTCTCCTGATTTTAGTTTCAGCAAGAGCTTCCATGGCCAGAGGAAAGATATGGCCGAACAAGGCCATATCTACAAAGAACGCTTAGGAGAAAATGATCTAACAAAGTTATGAAATAAATTCTCCTTTCTGTGCTGTACATTTTGTTCTTCTAACCAAACTGAGTACCAAAACTAATGAACTGCTAACATAACTAATGATTTCAAGAGATCCCTGTAAATGTTTTTGGGCCATTGTATTAATTAAAGCTTGATTCTGAAGTGGACAGAAATGAAAGGAAGCAAAGAAAAATCATATCTATATTTCAGTGTAAATTGCTACGTTAATTGGGATATAATTCTGCTGCTGGGGGAAGCAGGACAAAAAACACTGAGTATTTTTAGACCTGTCATCATTAAATATACTTTCTCCTGTCTTAATATTGATGTAAACCAGAAGTGAATTTATATTTTAAATGCAAGTATTGCTAAACGTTGCGCATCCCTCAACGGCTGAATTTAAGTCCTGGTATAAAGCTCATTAATATCAACAGGAACTTTTCTTCTGTCTATAGTAGAGTCTGAATCCAGATATAAATGAGTATTCTAAAAAAGAATAACAATGAAAAAGAAAATATCAAAGAACAAAAGAAAGGTGCAATAGTTAAAATGTTGGTACTGACATTCAGTTATAAACACTCTTTTCCCAAGTCAAGATTCTGTACTTTCACATTCCGGTAAAGCAGAGTCAAAAGTACCCACTTCCCATAAACTTGATTGGGACTACCACTACAGTCCCAGTGCTGTCTTATTCAGGCTCAATGCATTATTCTAAAATGTCTGGCAACAGGGTAAAGAAGGACATTCTCTGGAAGAGTGCAGAATTATAAATGGGGGAAAGTAAGTGTTAGTTGAGAACTTTATACTGCCATGTTGTCTAAATTGTGAATGTATCAGTCCTCATCAGCTAACTGCTGTTGCACCCAGTCCTTTTATGGAAGACTTTGAAGAACTATCCAAGTACCACAGGGGCTGGTGATTCAGAAGATAGTAACCTTCTTTCTGCATCATGTGCTGCTAAAAGTGTTCTCCTGGAAAAGGAGGGAAGTAAAACTTCTGAAGCTTTGAAATTGTTAAAACACATGTGAGGTGTTTTTTTTAAGAGAAGTGTTCACCCATATCCTGGACAGATTCTGCTCCAGGTAATTACATTCCCTCTCTAGTTCCAATTGGATACATTATTCTTCATTTACACTTTTAAAACACTTATGTTGCTGTGACAATCTTGTTCCTTATTTGATCAGCTGGTTGTCCAATGCAATTTGAAAGATCTTTTCAACACAGGATAAAATAAAGTAGGCTTTTCCTTTTACAAAATTAATCCTTATTTTTAAGAGTTTAAATTCCAGAGCTCAGGGCATTTTCTTGACACTCTCTGCAATTCAGAGTACTGTGCTTTCACAACAGCCATGTTGTGAAACAGCTTTATCTGAAACTTGCTTTATCTGAAGCAACTGCAGTGATATAAAAAGTAGTCTCCCAAAGACAGGAGAAAATAGATTAAAAAATGAGACCCCTGTAAGCAAATGTTGACATTTACAATCCAGACTTCAGTAGTGTCCATTGCCTGTTCTTCCCCAGCTGAGAAAAACAAAGGTGAATTTTGCTCCTCAAAGCAGTTATCATGGGGTGGGGAGGGAGACAAATCACAAGATAAAGGGAGGGCTATACTATATGAACAAATAGTAGGATTTGGGCCAAGGGCAGGGAAAAGGGTTAGCCCAGTAAGATATACTGGCAGACAAATTGGAAGAGTCATGGAACATCCCTAAGAGATAGGAAAAAGCATTAATTCAAGATAGTTTGGAGGAGGAAGAGCAGAGAAGTGACTAAGGATTTTCCTCAACAATGAGGTAAACATATGGAAAGTGAAAAAGACTTGGGGAAAAAAAATCTTGGAGTTAAGTTTCAGTCAAGCTTGTGATTAAACCTCTGTTTAAACAACTTTGATTAGTAAATGGCAACACATCAAGAAGATGCAATGAAGAGAGGTTAAGATGCAGAACTGCACAATGGAAGCTATGTCAGAAGTGAAGATGATGAACTGGTAGAACTGATAACTGTCAGTATAAAAATCTCAGGCTGAAGTTGTATCAACAGACATGAAGACACAGAGAAATTGCATCGAGTTTGCAGGGGAAGACATGTCTCTGAAACATCTCAAGGAGCTATTCAGGCAGGCAGGTATTCCCACTTTACAAGACTAAATCTTCTGAGAAATGGAGAAATGGAGAAATACCAAACGAAAATCATGTTGAAGAATGAAGAATGATAAAGATATCTCACGCATCCATGTCTCAGAAATAACAGACATTTTTCTTTAGTGTTGGAGGTGTTGTCTCCTTATTGCTCTCACGATTCAAAGCACATTCTGATCTAGTAAACCCTCTCTGGCTGGAACAACTGAGTCTCTGATCTAAGAATCGACCCCTTTCAGTCCATTCACCAGAAAAGACGAGAACTTTGCTTCCTCTCTGAAAGCAGAGCATCCTCCTAGATTAACCAAATGACATTTCTTTTCCCTTCAGGACAAATTTCGAGAAGAGTTCACAGCTAATTGGCATGCAGCCAGCACAACATTCCCTGGCACTACATGCCCATTAAACTTCAGAGTTTGCTGGCACAAGCCAGCTCTGCATTCTGTCCCGGAGATGGCTGTATTTCAGCAGTAATGAAACTGCAATACACATAGAGCCACATTCTTCGCTCCAACACCCATGCAGCCCCAGTGAAAACAATGCAGGCAAAGTTAGAAAAATTATATGAAGGTGACCAAAGGCCACCCTGTCAAGCTTTTATTAAAGCATCATTTAAAAAAATATTCCTTTGTTTTCCCCAAATAATCTATTAACTCCACCTTGCTCCCCACTTATTCCACAGAACTTTTTAACAAGATCTGTCAGTATTTTCCTCCTCTTCTTCCATCAGAGGGGATCTTCTATGTTCCCTTGTAGCTGTTCCTCACAACAGCCATGACATTATCAGACAGCTCACTGTGTTAGTGATGAGTAGGCTGAATTAGCTCCAGTTAACCACTGGTCATTGAAATAAGAGGTTTTCAAGCACAGGCAGGCAACTGGTAAATTGGGACACAGAAGTTACAGCCCAAAGGACAAGTGGTACAGTACTTTGGAAAGGTCTATTTGTCGTTAAGGTTTATGGGCATAAGCAGGTCTCTTCTGTTTTTTTGTTCAGTGAGCAGGCAGCTGGGTACTTGACCTCCTTTTAAAAACTCCAGATCAATGCTGGGCACAGGGCAGGCCCGCTAAGCAGGAAAGCTGATACAGCTGTGTTGTTCCTATTCAATTAAACAGCACTTTGGCCCTATCTCCCCCATTTCTTCCGTATTCACGGTTCTTCGGGGAGTTGCTCTGTCACAGGGGCACCTCCGCACTGGCACAGTTGCTTGAGTGACCATCAGCGAGCGGCTCAGGCACACGCGAAACGCTTAACAAGCTGAGCAGAGAAAGCCCTGTGGAGTACCGGGTGAGTATGCTTAACAAGCACACCAATTTCTATTTGCCAGTCACACTGATATGAGGAAAGCTGGTTTAAGAATTGTGCTGAGGATTAGCTAGATGATTCATAGGAAAATCCAAACGTAAGGACCTGATTTACGTTCAAAGTATGTGGCTGAGAGAGTTGAGAAAAGGGAACACTCCGCCTCTTGCTCAGAATGGATCCTAATTGCCTATTTCTTCTAGTTACAGTGATCAATCTCCAAGCATGTCTATATTAAGTAAACCATATGTGTATATACGTGTATATACACTTCTTTTAAAACTCTGGGTTTCAGATTCCCCTGTAGGAAACTCAAAGTGCCAAGATCTGCTCACGGGAGATTCACTCAGACTCCCAAAGGCCCCTTTTTGTTTTCTTGTTGTATAGCAAAAAGCAGTATTTGCCCCACTGCCTATAAAACACATGGCAATTAAAGGCACACTGTAAAATATTATTATGGTGATGACACACATCTGTTCCCGGAACACTGCTTGTTATTTGTGATTAATCTAGTTCACTGAAGAAAGTTGTGAGGGCAGAGGATATATGTTCTTGTTTGTTCTTTTCCTCTGTACAATGAATATTTCTGGGAGCTGATAATAATATCTACTGACAGAAAAGACTAAGAAACAGAAAAATTTTTCTATCTGGTGGGTAAACATACTATAGAGCTAACATTGCATGAGATGCTCTTACGATTTTCACTTGAGAGACTGTATTTTATGTATTTTGACGTCTCTCATTAATGATTTTTGCCCCGCATAGGATGCACCGCAGAGAAAGGACTGTTTTCTATGTACTTGATTTCTCACAGGCTGAGCTCTCTTGCATTATCCGTCATGTACAGGGATTCATTATCGAAGTACTGCACAAGGGTTTAAGCTGTAAAACACCAAGAGATTTGTCTGGACTTTGGAAGAGATTTTATGACGTTTGGGATTTGGGAGCAACACTAAAGAAAAGTATTTTTTAAATGCGTCACTTTCTGGATGCCTTGAATCTAGATGAAGCTTCGCTTACCAAGGGCAGTTCATTTCTCTGGTCATTCTTTGACTCTGTTTGCTCTGAGCTCTAGCGTCTCCCACACATTCATTTGAACCTGTATGGTCTCCAAACGTTTCTAGCAAGGAACTCTCCATCATGCAACTTGGGGAAATGTAATCTCTTTTTTTTTTTAATCCCTTTTCTATCTCTGTGCTACAAACAGAAAGTCTGTGCTTCCTCCACACCCACTCTCCTTGCCAGAAGCCTCACTGCAACTTCCTGTCAGTTTTACACACTCTGCTGTGGACTTCCTCTGAGCCGAAGTTTTATCTGAACGTACCATGTTAACTATTTGCTTACTAAGTGTTTCCTAGAAACTCAAATGCTCATGTATTTTTGACCTTTACCAGTTAAACCCTTTGTAACTGGAAAATATTAGCGACACTCTGAAAAAAAAGTGACTTACATTATTTAGGACTAAAACAAGAGAAAGGCTAAGAAATACGGTAATTATTTGCAGGCAATGGGCATCCTGCTTTGTATCAGCAGGGCTAATGATAGGCTGTTCACATCCAGAGGCACAATAATCCAAATAAAAACATACATTGCATTTCCAAAACACCCTTCACCGATGGATAGAAATGTAAGAAATACTGTCCTAGTGTTTTTGTTTCCAGCTCTTAATGCTTTAAATTAACTTTAAGCAACCATAATGTGCTTTCAACCCACCTTTGAGCCGTAACTAACCTACAGCTCCTATTTGGGGCTTACAAGGACTTGGGGAGAGAGGGACCGCGTTATCCCAATGAGAACTTGGGGAGAGAAGGACTGCGTTATCCTGATGGATGCACTGCTATGGAGCCCAAGGCATCTTCGGGAATGTCTGACAGGGCCGGAGATGCGGTACAGATCAGGGGCCTGGCACTCGTCAACCCCGGGCTCTCGTCTCCAGCTTTAACACACTCTTCCAGCCCCTGGCCGCTGAAACAGCACATTTTGCTTATGCTCCATCCCCGAGTAAAGATTTCCCAAGCCCAAAGCAGGGGCGTGTGGACGACGGCGGCGGCTCAACGCGTCCTGCCCGCCCGCCCCCGGCCCCCACACAACCCGGGCCCGGGGAAGGCCTCCCTCCCCACCTCTCTCCCTTGCAGCCACCANNCCTCTCCCCGGCACCCACCACGGGCGGGGTGGCGGCACGCCGGGGGAGGCCGCAGAGCCGCACGGCGGGCAGCCCAGCCCGCCTCAGAGGGGTTTCCACTCAGGGCAGCCGCCGCCGGAGCGGTGGCCATCCCTTCCTAGCCGCCCTCCCCTCAACCGCCGCCACCAGCCGCTCCGCGCCGGGGGTGTATGCCCGGGGAGGGGGTGTCGGTGCGCCACGGAGCCAAAGCCGCCCAGGCGGCCGCGCCAACATGGGGCCCGGCGGCGCTGGGGGGCGGGGGGATGGGCGGCTGCGCGCCTGCGCAGGGGGA